>CM034362.1:3667308-3682080 GCA_019925275.1 Mytilus edulis | reverse complement strand
TTATAAGAAAAATAAAATCTATAAAAAATTTAAACACCACAAAAGGAAGGGGGGGAAATTGATATTTAGGGGTTAGGGCCCCCTAACATTTAGGTTTTTAGGGGCCAAAAAAGTGCATTTTTCTATTTTTCCAAAACAAAAATTAAAACACAATTTAAAAAAACCCCTATGGAATGCTTCGGATTGATTTTTTGGGGGTGTAAAGGATTTGGGGGCCCAATAAGGGGGGGGGGGGGAAAAAATTTAAAACCAAGGGGTTTTCCCTTTGGTAAATTTTTGAAAAAAAATTTAAAAAGTTTTTTGGGTGTTGGGAGGTAATTCCAAAACAAAAAATTTTTTAAATTCAAAAATTTTTTGTTAATTTTTTAAATTAAAATAAAAAAAATTATAAAAAAAAAAAAGGTTAATTTTCAAAAAAAAGGGAATTAAAAAAAAAGGGGTTTGGTTAAATTTTAAATTTATAGAAATTACTATTAGTAAAAAAGGGGAAAAATTTAAATTTAAAGCCATGATTATGTATATAAATTTTCTATTTTAAGACTTTTACCCTTTGTCTTTTCAAATAAAATCCTACATCTACATCGTGGACCAGTTACCGTTACATCTATGTGTACTGGTCAAAGACCAGTTACCGTCACTTTTTGTCAGTATATTTCATTTATCCTTTTAATGTGAGAACATTTAAATCTATCTTTTGGTAATACCAAAAATACTTTAATATTTCAATTGGTCAGTATTCAAAATTGACTAATACACAGAAATTGCAACTGTGTTTTTTTTTTTATCTGGTTAATTTTAATGCATAGATGATACATTGTACATATATCATGTATATCGTGTATATTTCATGATTTATATCCATTCGTTTACCATTCAATTTAATCAACTAACTTGTAAAGATATAATTTTCAATCCATAGGATATATGTTTTTATATATTTTCATATCCTACTTTTATTTACAGGTATATTTTTCAATGCACAGGACATGTTATTATATTACCCAGAGCAGCCACCAAACTCTAGACTTTATGTTATGTTACCAAATGCCTATCAAATGCCATATGAAAACCACTTTGTGAATACTAGTGATGGAGTGAAAATCAACTTAGTTTTAGTGAAACATCCAAAGCCAAACGTTCCGACCATTATTTATTTCCATGGAAATGCTGGTAATGTTGGACACAGGTTTGTTAAGATCAAACATATTATTATTCTTGAAATGAAGCCATATCATGAAACTTTAAAAAGTACATATGCATGTGAAGGTCATTATATAGAACTTTAGATACAATGTATGATGAAAAGATATGTAGGTCACAGCATCTCAACAATAATACCTTATCAAAAAGTATATTGGAAGGAAAGACATTTAGAACTCAGCAACTCAAAATATTAGCTAAAAGACAGGAACAAAATGAAAGTTAACACAACTTAACAACAATAGCTAATAAAAAAGTACATGTCAATGTACAATATATTGGAAGAAGAGAAACGTAGGTCACTCAACAATATAGGTGAATTAACAATATAAATAACTTAATAATATAAGTGAATTAACAATATAACATGTATAAGTAACTCAACAATATAAGTGAATTAACAATATAAGTAACTCAACAATATAAGCAAATTAAAAGATATAGGACAGTCCTGACCATTTGACAAGCAGTTGTAAGGTATGACCCAATCTCTCACACTAGGTTCTGACAAATAGACTTAAAAACTTGGGAGATGATATCTGGTGATGAAATAATTGACTTTGTACAGGAGCATACACATAGAACATGTAGAAGAATTAACTAGTTTTATGGGTAAAGTGAAATTGTCCTTTTACAATTTTTTTTTTCAAAGGAAGTTAGATAAAAAGCTCACATTCGGTTATCTTGAGAATTTAATTTCAAATTGTATGTTTATATATAAATTTTACTTCTGTCAGTGAAGACTGTATATGTTTTGTTTTTGATTTCAGGTTGATGAATACTCATGCATTATTTGAACAGTGTAAATACAACATTTTGTTAGTAGAGTACAGAGGTTATGGTAAGAGCGAAGGTTCTCCAAGTGAAGGAGGTAAGTACAGCAGCAAGTATTTAAACAATGTATTAAAAATAATATTTGTTAGTAGAGTTAGAGCTTATAGTAAGAGTGAAGGATCTCCAAGTGAGGGAGGTTAATATATTAGAAAGTATATGTATAAGAGTTGATTTTTACCAACAACAAAAAAATCCAGATTATCATAAACTATTTCTATCTGTCCTTTTCTTCTAATAGTATTATTATATTAAACAATAGTTTATCATTTTGCTATCAAAGTGTGTATTAAGGAGGGTTGAGACAACATCAGGTGCTAAGTTTTTCAACAGTCTACTGAGGATACATGTTAGAATGTTGGACTCTGATTAAGATTTACAAGGATGGCCAGTATTATAGCTGAAGGTCGGATGTTGGTTTTCTTTGGTTACTCTGGCTTCCTTCACCAATTAACAAAAGGGGCATGACATAGCCAAGTTATCTGAAAGTGACGTTATCCACCAACGAACAAACAAAATAACTTCTTTTTGTCGTGCTCAATAGCGATACTTCAGCAAACTTTCCAACTTGTTGAACAAATTGTGTACTAGATCTAAAGGCACAAAATACACAAAACTGGTACTTGAGACCCCCCCCCCCCCCCCCCCCAACAAAAACCCCCACCCACACACAAAATTAGTTGCAGGTATTAAGCTAAAGGCTGTTCTGTAAAATACTAGGGTATTGAAGATTTTGTTTTGAACTGCAATTTACCTATACATTTGTGTATATCTACCAATAGGACAGATAGAATGTTCAATTCAGATGTTCAATCTACTCCTTGCTTATTCTCAATGTGAAAGATTGTAAATTGTCACGTGTGAGCCATTGTTTACACGTAGATCATTCAGTAACTTTCTCTTTAGAGCTGGAGGGGGACATGTTTTTTTCTGGAACAGCCTTTATAACTAGCCTGTTGCAAGTTCCAATTCCACAGGTGTCCTCGACTCCTATCTTACTAGACTATGATTGTTAGTTTTCCTATCAAAAGTCACTGTTCTCTCCAGGACTTCAGACTTTCTCCACAAATAAAAACTGACGCAATAGTGCTGAGAATGGTGTTTAAAACACCAATCAATCAATTATTTATTTCTCCATATTGTAAATTTAGAAATTATTGTGTGCATTTATTATTGCGATTTTGTCACTTAAGACTTAAATGCGATTTTGATTTTTACGATTTTGAGAAAAAACCCTGTCAAATTCATATAAAATATTACAAAATGCGAGCTTAAATTATTGCAATTACATCTTTGTCCAATTTTTCGCATTAATAAAAACCTCACAATAATTTCTGAAATTACAGTATTTCAGGTTTATACAGTAGTAGTGAAAGGGGTGTTAAACACCAACCAATCAATCATTTCTTTCTCTTTATTTCAGGTTTATACAAAGATGCAGAGGCAGCTATGGATTTTTTATTAAAAAGGACTGATATAGACCGTAACAAATTAATAGTTTTTGGTCGCTCACTAGGTGGCGCTGTAGCTGTACATTTAGCATCACAATCATTATATGAACGTCATATAGCTGTATTAGTGATTGAGAATACATTTTCATCGTTACCTGACATAGCTAGAACATTATTTGATTTTCCATTTTTAAAATATTTACCAGATTTATTAGTTAAAGCTAAAGTAAGTACAAATTAACACTAAAAGAGGGGGGGGGGGAAACATTCCAGAGGGACATTTAAACTCAAAAGATCAAAATAAACTGACAGCGCCATGGCTAAAAAAGAAAAAGACAAACAGACAAATAATAGTACACAAGATGTAACATAAAAAAAACTATAGACTAAACAACACGAACCCCACAATAAACTGGGGTGAGCTCAGGTGCTCTTGAAGGTCAGCAGATCCTGTGGCACCCTTGTGTTGCTCATATTACAAACCTGGTAAATTATTGCGTATTATTTATTATGACCAATAATGTGATTGTGTCAGTATAGCAATTATAAAAACTTGCATTCTGGATTTGATATATTTGTATGCACATTTTCCTGACATTGCAATAAATAAATATTATTCCTATTTTATGAAATTTTCTTTTGATCTTTTTGACTGATAATTTCATTTCTCAACACAATAGAGTGATATGGAAAATTATTGATAGAAAATAAGCGCACATGCCCATTGTTAATGAAACTAACAATGTTGTCATAGGTAAAACACAACAGTCTAATCATTATAAAAAATGAGTAACAAGATACATATTTACCAATAACTCCAAAAATTGACCTAAATTTTAGAAAAAAAAAAGCAAATAAGACTAACTATTTGCATCTCCATTACAAAAGAGTTCCATTATTCATTGTTGATACTGATCGAATGATTTATTTGTTTTCTTTTCAGTACAGATCTATATCTAGGTTACCTACTATCAAAGTGCCAACATTATTTTTATCAGGTTTAGCTGATAGTCTTATACCACCCAGAATGATGGATACTTTACATACTGTAAGTCGTTCTTTTCAATTTTTAAACTGACTTGGCATCAATGAACATGGGCATTCTTTGAATTTTGTAAAAAAACTGTATCCACTGAAATCTCATTGCTGCCTGAAACTTGTTTAGCCAAAGGGAATATACCAACAGATATTGAAAATCATTTTCATCTAACCAACTGGGTTCTTGGTGGCAGAGTGATCTATATAGTTACATTGTACTACTGTAATCACTAGCTGGTCAACACTAAGGTTGTGAGTTTAAACCCAGCTCATGCCAGTGTGCTTGACTTCAATCGTAATTCACTGGGATTATCAGTTTTCCTATCAAAGGTTGGTGGATTTCTCAGGGTACTCCGGCTTCCTCCACCAATAAAAACAGGCGGCCACAAAATGGCCCAAAAACAGTGCTTAAAAGTGGCATTAAACACCAAAAAAACAAATCAAATCAAATCATTTAACCAACTTGGCTGCTACAACTAAAAATAGCATTTGTTTGACTACACTTTTATTAAAGAGTATTCAAACCAAATTTTGTAATCCTTTTATGTAAAACTTTGGAAAAGGATAATATTAATTATCCACCTTGAGAACTATGTGCTAGCTGTCTTAAAACATGTCCATTCATTAAAAAAATGGATAATGGGACAACAAATTTAATTAACAAAAAAAAAATTGAGACTCCCATCAAACAGCATGAGCAGCTTACAAATGGTTGGAACTCATTAGTTTTATGTAAAAAGTAGTTATACTAAAATTAGTGCAGTTCCCAAGATATGAAAATATACTTAAATGTCTGCAGCAATCTTTTTGTAAAGTAAATGAAAAGAATTGCAATTTGCTTGAGTATTTATAGATTACATGTATAATGAAAAATAAGTAAAGAAAACAAATCGTTTGTAAATATAAAAATAAGAAGATGTAGCATAATTGCCAAATCTCCACCAGAGACCAAATGGCATGGAAGTTAACAACTTTAGGTCACTGTAGTGTATGGTAAGGGCTTAGGCATTCTGAAAAACATTGGCCACACTGTTTAACTTAAATAAATTTGCTATACAATGGGTCAGATACACATTCTAACAAAAAAAACATGGTGGTCCTTGCAAATCCTCATGTCTTTTAAAACAAAAAATATTAAGATTTAGCCAAAAAATCTCTCAAAACTATATTTTTTTCATAAACCCAAAGGTGCGCAAAATCAGACTGTCTTATGATATATATAAGAAGATGTGTTGTGAGTGCCAATGATACAACTCTCTATCCAAAGAACAATTTATGAAAGTAAACCAAAATTTATGAAAATTTCGCTACATTGAAGACCTGTTGGTGACCTTCTGCTGTTGTTTTTTATTTGGTCGGGTTGTTGTCTCTTTGACAAATTCCCCATTTCCATTCTCAATTTCATTATAGGTCAATGTACAGCCTTTAACACAAAGCCTTGGATAACACCGAACAACAAGCTATAAAGGGCCCCCAAATTATTAGTGTAAAACCTTTCAAACAGGAAAACCAACGGTCTAATCTATATTAAAAACGAGAAACACGTATAAATTACATAAACCAACGACAACTACTGCACATCAGATTCCTGACTTAGGACCAGTGCACACATTTGCAGGGGGATTAAACGTTTTAATGGTACCAAACCTTTTTGATGACATCATATGGCTTAATGGGTCAGAAGTTGTTAATTT
The DNA here is from genome assembly GCA_019925275.1 of Mytilus edulis. Lineage (NCBI taxonomy): Eukaryota > Metazoa > Mollusca > Bivalvia > Mytilida > Mytilidae > Mytilus > Mytilus edulis. The sequence continues at coordinate 3,675,866 of CM034362.1, read as the reverse complement.
TGTCTGATACTTTAACATATCGTGTTATCAAATATTTTAGTATTATTACTGGTAGAAGTTGATTTCACAGAATTATATGTCTAATATTGACCAATTTGTGAACTTTCTCTATCTGTGAAAGTAAAGACAAGATAAAATTCTTCCTACATAGGTGATACACAGCTACTTTTGCATAGGTACTATATCTGTACTAAAAATATGTAGTACTGGAAATTTACTTTTAATATTTAGTACTATTTCTTTACTTTAAAATTATTGTAATATTTAGGTACTTGTGTTTTACAGTACTTGATTTGTACTAAATATTTTGGTACAGAAATAATACAATATTCCATGTTTGAAAATCATAATTTTAAGAGATTTGAAATAGAAAATCTTTCAAAATGCTGAAAATGTAACGGTAATAACCAAAAATGTGTAGTACCTAAATTTCAAGTACAAATTAAGTACTGTAAAATACAGGTACCTAAATATTACAATAATTTTAATGTAACAAAATAGTACTGAATATAAAAAGTAGTTTTCAAGTACTACAGATTTTTAGTACAGAAATAGTACCTATGCAAAAGTAGCTGTGTATAGCAATACATGGGCAATACTTTACTGGTGTCTTTGTTGTTAGTATCAACAATTGTCATGGAAATTCTTGTGATAGACCGATATTTTTTTCTATGAAGTTTCATTACTATCTATAACCAATTTTCAATGTTAAGTTTTCTGCTTGATCAAAACTTCTTGTGATAGATCATTGATATTTGATATAAAGTTGCATTACTATCAGAAAGAACATCCAAGTTTGATGATCATTTGTATGCACTGCTCTCTATATTATGGTCCAGCAACTTCTAATTTATCAGCAATGTTGCTGTCCATCAGATTCATTTGATCACAATTTTTAGACAACCAGCTAGACATACTGTATTAGTAAAACTTGCATCTTTATTTAACTACATCAAGTAAATTTGAAAATAGTGATTTAAATCGCCATGAAATGAGCTAGAAAAGACTAAACGTGAAATAAAGTATCTGCCAACTTGAAGTTAGATTGCATTACGGTCTCTATGTTTGAACAGTTTAATGCTAATTGTTTCTGTAAAACAAAATCAACATTGTCAATGCCTCTACCTTTTTGTTATGATTTATTGGGTTATTTTTTTGTTTATACACAGGTATCTGGCAGTAAAAAGAAAAGAATAGTACGATTCCCTGGAGGAACACATAATGAGACTTGGATGTCCCAAGGATACTATCAGGCTATTATTAATTTTGTTAATGAGGTAAAAAGGTCATTAATCAGACCATAAGTTTTCTCTCTTAAATTGTGTTGAAAACTGATAATTTAAAAGAATTTTGTATGTCCAAGGACCATATATAACTCCATAAAATCATCATACGGAACAAAATTCAATCTTGATCTGTAAATTGTCATGATAATATAATACACCAAATATCAAATCAATATCTTCAAGCATGAAGAAAAATAGTGTAGAAAACTGATTTGCCTTTCTGACGGTTGAACAGACAGCCAGACAGACGATGTGCAAATCTAAAGTCCCCTTACAATTTGTCTGTACGGGACTAATAATCTATCGAGAACACTCGAAACTTCTACTGTTCAATCCTTTGCATTGTTGGGTTACTGTTTCAATGAAATATACCATAAAGTTACCAAAAAACTATTAGTAGTAAATCCATATTTTTTTTATAGGTTTTAAGAACAAGATCTTTTGAAACAGACACAGAAACTATGGTTAATATGACAACTGTGTAATGAGCATCATTGTTACCATGACAACCATGTAATGAGCATCATAGTAACCATGACAACTGTGAAGATGGCAGATATTGCCATGATCATGGCAACCTTGTAATAAGATATTTTGTGAACTGCCTCAGCACCAAAAGATATCAAAAATAGTGCATAACATTTGTAGCAATGTCTAAAAGTTGAAATATGGATAATATTTTTCACTACAAATTGATAAAACTACAAATTTGTGAAATATACTGGATTATTGAATGAAATGAGGAACCAAAGTTCCTTGACCTCCAGAAGGTGAATGATAGCTCTGCTCTAGGATTGAAAATTCAACCACTAAATTGTTTGGGTTATCTCCCTTTTGTCATTTAGAAAAATCACATGCATATGAATTAAAGATGATAACAATTACCAAGCCACATATTTAATGTGTTTACATTTGGAAGGCCTTTAAACACCCTAAGCTTATATAAAAAAATATTTAAACAAAAATTTATTAAGAAAATCCAATACATTGTATTACCTTTAAAAAAAAAAAATGTCTTCAGTATTAAACATATTTTTTATTGGATTTTCTCAACACTATAACTAATACAAAGTTAGTCTGACATTTTGGGGTTTCTGTTCACACTTATAACGAGAGTATATGAAGTTGGGATTTTGCACTATAACATATTTGGAATTAAAATTAGAAAGATCATATCATAGTGAACATGTGTACTAAATTTCAAGTTGATGGGACTTCAACTTCATCAAAAACTACCTTGACCAAAAACTTTAACCAAAACTTTAACCTGAACTTCGCAATATCATTTTCTATGTTCAGTGGACTGTGAAAGTGGGGTCAAAACTTTAATTTTGCATTTAAATTAGAAAGATCATATCATTGGGAACATGTGTAATAAGTTTCAAGTTAATCAGTAAGATTTTTCTATTTATTGAATTTAATGTTCCTTAATTACACAGTCATCTAAACCATTCAGACAGATTAGTTTAATGAATAAGTAAAGTGAAATCCGTGTATTTATTGTGTACACTGTGTATTTATTTTGTACACTGGGGATTTATTTATTTTAGTGGATACCAGTTTTTATGGATAATGGAAAATTTGCATGTTTGTGTATTTATAATTTCATGGATTTTCTGAAGTTTGCATACAAGCCTATATAGAAAAATGTGTCATTCTTTGAACCTTCAATAACGTGGCTTGCCTGTACCCTTGAAATCCAAGAAAATTGGTATCAAACAAATAATAATGAATCCACAGTATGGGTTATTAGACGTACTTATTTTGTTTTATGCCCCACCTATGATAGTAGAGGGTCATAATGTTTTCTGGTCTGTGGGTTTGTTCGTTCGTTCGTCTGTCCCACTTCAGGTTAAAGTTTTTGGACAAAGCAGTTTTTGATGAAGTTGAAGTTCAATCAACTTGAAACTGAGAACACATGTTCCCTGTGATATGATCTTTGTCCTTTAAATGCCAAATTAGATTTTTGACCCCAATTTCATAGTCCACTTAACATAGAAAATGAAAGTGCAAGTTTCAGGTTAAAGTTTTTGGTCAAGGTAGTTTTTGATGAAGTTGAAGTCAAATCAACTTGAAACTTAGTACACATGTTCCCTGTGATATGGTCTTTCTAATTTAAATGCCAAATTAGATTTTTGTCCCAATTTCAGTCCACTTTACATAGAAAATGATAGTGTGAGTGGGGCATCCATGTACTATGGACACATTCTTGTTCTTAATGTTAAGTCTATCCTTATCTGTTATGAGTCAAGTTTTGATGTGTCCTATCCATATCATTTAATAATGATGCTGTGCATTGTTGGTAAATCTTAATTCTATATTTGTTAATTATTTGTTGTTATTTAATACCATATTGTATATGAAGATAGTATTTATAAATAAATAAAATTGTGATTTTTATTGGTATAAAAAAATTCTCATATTGTGCATGTTATCAGTTTTCTTTTAACTTTCTGCAAATGACAGGTTGTTGAACTCCATATTTTGGTAATAATAGGCGTGCAGAATACATGGTTTGTCTGACTAACTGCTCCTACAGTTTTCAAGCTAGAAGTTATATATTGTGTAGGATGTTAGAACATAAAGACAGTACATTGACATCTAATGGTTTACTTTTATAATTGTGACTTGGATGGAAGGTTGTCTCATTAGCCCTCATACCACATCTTCCTATATCTATATATAAGGTTTGGATATTGAAAGGGTTTAGATTTTCTTAATTTTCCACTCATGAAAAATGTTTAACCTTAATTGTGTAGTGATTAAATGTGATTTTTAGACAACATTTTCAAAACTAACAACACATATAAAAAAGAAGATGTGGTATGATTGCCAATGAGACAACTATCCACAAAAGACCAAAATGACACAAACATTAACAACTATAGGTTTCCATACGGCCTTCAACAATGAGCAAAGCCCATACCGCATAGTCAGCTTTAAAAGGCCCTGATAAGACAATGTAAAACAATTCAAACGAGAAAACTAACGGCCTTATTTATGTAAAAAAGTGATCAAAAAACAAATATGTAACACATAAACAAACGATAACCACTGAATTACAGGCTCCTGACTTGGGACAGGCACATACATAAATAATGTGGCGGGGTTAAACATGTTAGCGGGATCCCAACCCTCCCCTAACCTGGGACAGTGGTATAACAGTACAACATAAGAACGAACTATAAAAATAGTTCTCTAAATCCAGTGTTTGTGGCACTTTATAAGATGATCTAAGATGCATTATCCTTATCTAGTTCCTTTTAGGTCGGAATATGGTCTAAAAATCGAGGTAAAAAACATCCATGTCTAAAATAATTGATTGACTGATTAGTGTTTGCTTAATATATGGTATCTAGTGACATAGAAGGATTCTAATATTAATGTGCAAAAACTCTCATCAGGTATGCTGAAATTTTACCCTACAAGTAACATTCTCGGTGGTGATATGCTGCGCTGGATAATTTTGAGTGTTTGTTAAACCCTGGCAGGGTCTCACCAAATGATTGGATTTTCCTGCTTCAACACTTGGCATGCAGTATTTAGGTATATGAGCAAAGACTGGTCAGTTTGAAATCGGAATAATTTGTCTGGATAGGGTAACATGAGTTCCTGCCAACTGTTTCCTAGTGAACTAGCACTTTCAAAATCTGGATAAGTGTGTTGGTGTAGTACAAAGCAGGGTTAATATCATGTTCTTATCCTGAATATGCATTTAATTTGCCATTGGATATCAGACACCCATTCATCAATCATCTGACAACACGAACAAAAAAGTTTTTCTCTTAATTTATTAATCAACAATCAATTTTATATATACAGTCATAGAATACAAAGAAATTATAGCACTCTTATCATCAAAACATTATTTCATTATTCAGCAAACACCAAATATCCAGTATAAGATTTTTTTTAACACCCTTGTCAAGATTATGATGGCAAAACATTTTCAATTCAGAGTGCACCAAATATCCAGTATAACAGAAATTTTAACACCTTTATAAGGTTATGACAGCAAAACATTTGTAAGTCATCCCTGTACACCAAATATCCAATATAAAAGAAATTTGAACACTCTTTAGATAAATAAACAAAACATTTTATAATTCAGCATACACCAATACAGCAATTATAATTTAGTGTACACCACATATAACATTTTTAATTCAGTGTTCATATAGATTATCAGGTTTTCTACACATTGATATTGTAAAATATCAGCCGCGAGCCACAACCACGAAAGTCCTCACACATTGTGACGTCGCTGATAATGCCTGCTCATTTCTCAAAGCCATGATACAAGTATTACAGAGTGACTGAGCAGGGTGATATAGGCAGAGGGAAGGAGGATAAACTCAAATATCCAGCATAAAAGAAATTTTAACACTTATCAAGATGATGAACACAAAAAAGTTATAATTCATGGTTCACCAAATACAGATATTCTAAAGAGAGTGCAATTGGTAAATTAATGTCCATGTCTTTTCACACATTAACAATACGATGACAACTTATTAACAGTACAAAATCAATCTCTCATCCTGGAGTCATCCATCACTGTCTGGTTCAATTACACACACACATATATATATAAAATGACATTACAGATACCATTGTTTAAAGTATATTTTAGATAAAAACTAGATGTGGGAGGAGGGATAAAATGCATGTATGCTCACACCAACCATCCTTACCAATACAAAAGAGATTTCTCTAAGACTCCTCAAGAATCTTCACCTTGTACACATTTTCATCCACAACACATTCCTTCTCCTCCACAACAACTGTATAACTGTAATAGCCCTTACTATTGTAACCATGACAACCTATTGCTATGAAGTTTGATTAGAATGTTCTTGTTCAAGTCTATCTGCTTCCTTTAATTCTTCCATTATTCTATGGACTCTCTTCTCTCTCTCCGCCATCTGTACTCGCCTTTTCTTCGGTATACCAGTTCGTCTAAATTCTGTTCTTTCTTCTAAAAACTGTCGCTTACCACTCTCTATGAATTCTGGATCATTAAATCTGTAATAATTGTTTATCATGTTATTTATAGCAAATGAAAATAACACACTATAAATAAATGATAAATGGGGAATGTTTTCATGGGACACAGATGATGCCCCTGCTTGTATATAACAATATAAAGGGACATAATTTAAGTCATCGTCTAAAGTAACACTACTCAAATGGCAATTAGCAGTGTGTATAAATAAATTTCACAACATTCAGTTGAAGCAACCAAAGTAAGAGAAGGGAAACAAAAAATTTTATTTGAAAAGGGGCATACCTCTTTAACGTTAATAGTGATGCCACCAAAATTCAAACTTGTGTCATGTACTTGGCTGGCCATGGGGGACTATGGTGTGCACAAGTAACCAGTAACGAATAAACTGTACATTGTTCAAATCAATTTTTATTACATGATGACCATGCCACAGCACTGGCAGACGACAACCAACGTAACCCTAATAGCTAAAACATGTTTGACCTTTTCCGACATAATATATAAATTGTGTGAGGCAGTCCCGATAACCAGAAGACCCAAAATAGGAATATAACACTTGATCTGTGTATTGTGGTATTAAGCATTGTGGATAGGTTTCATGACAATTGGATCAGGCAAAATAGGGTACAAATGTACATATGGACAGACAATAGTACAGGGGCATTGACAGTGTTAGTCGAAAAATATTTTGTGGATTTTTCATTTAACAGGCATGCCAACCCATTCAAAAGCAATTGATATATAAATACATGAATACATGAGAATAAATAAAATAGGTACAAGTGTAAGAATAAATGTTTGCTATCTAAATTTCCAATCTATTTATTATGGTTATCAAAATAATAGGCAAATATGGGAAAAAAATTAAAAATCTGTTTTTCAGGGACAATAACTCCTTGTAAAGTAATCTAACTTTCTACAAAAATTCCCAAAAATGGCATTTTTTTCACCAAAGGGAGATAATTTGGAACTTTTTCAATGATATAAACATTTTAAAAGTCATCTGGGGCAAAACGAATCAATTTTTTTTGAGTGATTTTTGTACCATATCATCAAATAACATCTAATAATGTAATAAAAAGAATTTGTAATGTTAGAAAAAATGATTCAATTTTTGTTGATTTTTTTGTACCCCCCTTAGTAGCATTTTTCAAAATTCATTTGTAAAAGACAAAAATTGCAATTTCCCTTTAATTTTGTGTTCTATCTCACCCAAGTCCACCATGTTGTCATCAAGTTTCTTCATTGGCCATATTTTTTTAACCACATACCCTAATGATGATTGTGGCCAAGTTTGAGTAAATTAGCCCAAGGTGACCTATGTAAAAGTTGAAGGATGACAACAGACAATGAAAGCCGAGTGATGAAAAAAATCAAATTGGACCTTGTGGCGCGGTAAGCTACAAAAGTAATAATATCTCAAAACAGCCCAGCAGAAAGAAGGTGCACAAAAAAAATAGGTTTTCAATCTTTCCAGGGAGTTCAAAAGATCTTGGATGGAAACAAGAATTATAACATCTTTTGAAATTTTGGTGAAGAAATAATTTAAAAGTTACAAAGTCTGGAAAAAGAGGGGAAAAAATCTCAAACAGTTCCATAATAGCAGGTGCACAACTTCAACGTATGTGCAACTATTATGTGAAGGGGAAGGAATTTTGGTTGTTAACAGTAGTACAATTAGAAGTTAAAAACTTTTTTTTTTGGTACCATGATTTGTAAATTTGCTAAATAAAATGCTTCACTAAGTGCAGCCTGATATGACTGCAGAGGGTGAACCATGGATAGTTGGAGAAATTTGGACACCATATTCAAGCTTGATACTCTTCAAATTTGAATTTTGATAAAATTTTGACATATTATAGGTTTCTGACACAAAATAAATGTGGTCAAAATCTTTAAACTCTATTGCACAAAACTGTGCAGTTAAAGATTTCCTCTTTAGACTTTCCAAAATTTTTAAAATCGAATAAAAAGAAATTATGTATCCCTTAAAAAAAAAATTGAAATCATCACCCTCCATTTGGAGCAATTACCCCTAACTCAATCCCAGCCTTACACTTTAACACAAGTTATTGTCTTGAAAATACAAAAAGCTTGTTTTTGGCCCTTTTTTTGCCCTAATTCCTGCTTTTATGGGCTATGACCCCACAAACTCAATTCCAGGTTTTCTTTTGTGATATGGAACCTTGTGGTTCAATGTCAGAGAGATCTATACACTTACACACAAGTTGTTGTCCGGACACTACAAAAAATGCTTGTTATTG
>CM034362.1:3572408-3667208 GCA_019925275.1 Mytilus edulis | reverse complement strand
TATGATATCTTGTTAAAGGGCGTTCACAAAACCTACTCTATTAAAAAGTAAAAAGCTTTAAAACGCACGATTAGTATCTTTGTGAACAATTTAAACATTCTAAAAGTTCCTGTTATAAACAATCTGTAGTCTGCTTTCAGTATATTCGCTGCTGAACTTATAAAAGGCACAACTCTAGAACAGTTAAAAGTGACGCCAACAAAATACAGATTTGTGTTTTGTGGAGTAATAATCATTGTGTATATGTTTCATAGCATTGCCATTTGGTTGAGCGATATCTAAAGTTAAAGAACGGAAACCAACATTTGGAAGTACATACAGACGGCCAATGGTAAAAATCCCAGTTTATTGACGGTTTATAATGGTTCATCATGCGACTTTATTTTTAAGTCTTATACATGTGTATATGCAATAATGTATATAAACAATTTGTTATATTTGCAACTGGACGTTAAGCAACCAACAATCAATCAATCATTCTAATGCAACAACGTTTGTAACGTTCATTTTGATTGGATAACGTCACTTTCTTACATAGCATCAATTGACAATTGATGCTATGGGACGTACGCGCAAGCGCAGACGGCATATGACAGATTTTAAATACATGTTTTAACGTTGTTTTCTGTCAGTTTCATTAGAATGGAGATAACAATATTGTATTTTAAGCTCCGACGGCATCAATTTGGGATTTGATGGTCGCAAATACCCGTTTACTGTCTCCGCTAACGCGTCGCCAGTAAACTTAATTTGCGACCATCAAATCCCCAATTGATGCCGTCGGAGCTTAAAATACAATACAGTTATCTCCTAAATGTAAATCATAGGACTATAGCCTTACTTTTTATCATTGTTCATTTCTAAGAATACATGACCTCCATCTGTAGTTTAAAGATAGTTTGAATGATATTTTCTTACAAATGTATGTAAAAAATCAGCATTGAAACAACATATCAGATTTTCAATGACAATGCAAATTCTTTCGGATTTAAAGACTTCAAATAGTCTCATTTAAAATGAAATTAAAACCCAGTCAAGAGAGATTTTTATTTTTATGACCCAAAAGAACATTAACATAAATGCATTCAACAAAGATAAATTCACAAAACACAAAATAAACCGTATCGACATTGTATAGTGTTTCATACATGTCATTGTTGCTCGATCCTAAAATCCGAACTCAACCTTTCATTATGCTGGAGTGTCATTCCAGATAAATTTACAGAAAAAGGGAAACTTAACATTTTTATCTAAAATGGACAAGAGTAAATTATTCAGTCGTATTTTTATGATCGCCCCCCTTTTCCATTCACGTATTTGTTTATGTATTTAGCAAAAATTTACAAGCCCATTTGTAGCATATACATGTACAAAGGCATACTTCTCTAATTTTAAAATTCCATTTTTTTATGAGACGTAAAGTGGCGAATTAAATGCATATTCAGGTCCAGAACATGATCATATATGCTACAAGTCTTTACGTATTAGCTCAAATACATATTAGTTTGACTCTGAGCCGAACTTTAATCCCAAAATTTTAGGATTTATTACCAGGCCTGGTTTGAAACCACGACCTTCATTCCACACTCGATGCGAGAACACTAGCACGGGAACCCCGAGGTGGTACTCATAGTGAATGGCGACCTTCATTCCACACTCGATGCGAGAACACTAGCACGAGAACCCCGAGGTGGTACTCATAGTGAATGGCGACCTTCATTCCACACTCGATGAGAGAACACTAGCACGGGAACCCCGAGGTGGTACTCATAGTGAATGGCGACCTTCATTCCACACTCGATGAGAGAACACTAGCACGGGAACCCCGAGGTGGTACTCATAGTGAATGGCGACCTTCATTCCACACTCGATGAGAGAACACTAGCACGGGAACCCCGAGGTGGTACTCATAGTGAATGGCGACCTTCATTCCACACTCGATGAGAGAACACTAGCACGGGAACCCCGAGGTGGTACTCATAGTGAATGGCGACCTTCATTCCACACTCGATGAGAGAACACTAGCACGGGAACCCCGAGGTGGTACTCATAGTGAATGGCGACCTTCATTCCACACTCGATGAGAGAACACTAGCACGGGAACCCCGAGGTGGTACTCATAGTGAATGGCGACCTTCATTCCACACTCGATGAGAGAACACTAGCACGGGAACCCCGAGGTGGTACTCATAGTGAATGGCGACCTTCATTCCACACTCGATGCGAGAACACTAGCACGGGAACCCCGAGGTGGTACTCATAGTGAATGGCGACCTTCATTCCACACTCGATGCGAGAACACTAGCACGGGAACCCCGAGGTGGTACTCATAGTGAATGGCGACCTTCATTCCACACTCGATGCGAGAACACTAGCACGGGAACCCCGAGGTGGTACTCATAGTGAATGGCGACCTTCATTCCACACTCGATGCGAGAACACTAGCACGGGAACCCCGAGGTGGTACTCATAGTGAATGGCCAATGACAGATATGATTTATCAGAAACCCTAATGACCAAAGCACCACAACACAAGATTAAATCCAAACCAGGGCCATTTTCAAAAGACTTGCGACTTTTTTCCAAAGTCCACCACGTCAACAGACCTTCAAACGATCTAACGTCTCATTTCAAATTTGACACGTACATATACTCACAAAATTTACCAGCAAAAGCGCACGGTTTGTATCTTTTCTATTAGTTTTTGAGTGTTATATGAATTTGTTTCAATAACACACCGTGAATGCCAACCTTTTTTTATTTCAGAAATTTATGCAGGGAAATAGGCCTTTGTTCAATACTGCACAAGGCTTAAGAAAGGTATAACCAGATGCTCCGCAGGGCGTAGCTTTATACGACCGCAGAGGTTGAACCCTGAACGGTTGGGGCAAGTATGGACACAACATTCAAGCTGGATTCAGCTCTAAATTTGGATTGTGATCAAATAGTTGACACAGCATAGGTTTCTGACACAGAATGAATGTGTTCTAATGAACTTAAAATTTTTGTTTTCTCTTAGAGCAATTCACTATGCTGTTGAATATTAATCCTCTCAAAAAAATGTTTGAAGAAATTTTCTTTTTATTTATGAAATTTCAAATGAGAAAAATTGAACCCAATTTTTTTAATCACATCCCCCTTTCCCTTATTCCAAAACTAATCTCAATTAAAATTTCTAATGGAGTTTGCAACAATAACTACTCATTTAAATACATCATAAAATATTAAGATGTAAAAAAAAATGCTTGTTATCACTGAATGGTAAAGATTATTTTAATTTATCAGTTGGTAGTAAAAAGTGAACATGCATTGTATATTGTATATAACAAAGATTTAAGTTGATTCTGGACAAAGAAAGATAACTCCAATTAAAAAAAAATCTTGCTATTGCACAATATTTTGCAATTAGATATTTCTTGCTTACTATTCTGGACAAAGAAAGATAACTCTAATTAAAAAAAAATATTGCTATTTCACAATATTGTGCAATTAGATATTTCTTGCCATTGTGCAATACTTTGCAATTGAAAAGACTTGCTATTGCACAATACTTAATATAATAATTTTAGATCCTGATTTGGACCAACTTGAAAAATGGGCCCATAATCAAAAATCTAAGTACATGTTTGGATTCAGCATATCAAAGAACCCCAAGATTTCAATTTTTGTTAAAATCAAACTAAGTTTAATTTTGGACCCTTTGGACTTTAATGTAGACCAATTTGAAAACAGGACCAAAAATGAAGAATCTACATACACAGTTAGATTTGGCATATCAAAGAACCCCATTTATTCAATTTTTGATGAAATCAAACAAAGTTTAATTTTGGACCCTGATTTGGACCAACTTGAAAACTGGGCCAATAATCAAGAATCTAAGTACATTTTTAGATTCAGCATATCAAAGAACCCAACCAATTCATTTTTTGTCAAAATCAAACTAAGTTTAATTTTGGACCCTTTGGACCTTAATGTAGACCAATAAGAAAACGGGACCAAAAGTTAAGAATCTACATACACAGTTAGATTCGGCATATCAAAGAACCCCGATTATTCAATTTTGATGAAATCAAACAAAGTTTAATTTTGGACCCTTTGGGCCCCTTATTCCTAAACTGTTGGGACCAAAACTCCCAAAATCAATACCAACCTTCCTTTTATGGTCATAAACCTTGTGTTTAAATTTCATAGATTTCTATTTACTTATACTAACGTTATGGTGCGAAAACCAAGAAAAATGCTTATTTGGGTCCCTTTTTGGCCCCCAATTCCTAAACTGTTGGGACCTTAACTCCCAAAATCAATACCAACCTTCCTTTTGTGGTCATAAACATTGTGTTTAAATTTCATTCATTTCTTTTTACTTAAACTAAAGTTATTGTGCGAAAACCAAGAATAATGCTTATTTGGGCCCTTTTTTGGCCCTTAATTCCTAAACTGTTGAAACCAAAACTCCCAAAATCAATCCCAACCTTTCTTTTGTGGTCATAAACCTTGTGTCAAAATTTCATAGATTTCTATTAACATAAACTAAAGTTATAGTGCGAAAACCAAGAAAATGCTTATTTGGGCCCTTTTTGGCCCCTAATTCCTAAAATGTTGGGACCAAAACTCCCAAAATCAATACCAACCTTCCTTTTGTGGTCATAAACCTTGTGTTAAAATTTCATAGATTTCTATTCACTTTTACTAAAGTTAGAGTGCGAAAACTAAAAGTATTCGGACGCCGGACGACGACGACGACGACGACGACGCCGACGCCAACGTGATAGCAATATACGACGAAAATTTTTTCAAATTTTGCGGTCGTATAAAAATCAGCTAGTCTGTTTCCTTTTCAAACATTTAAGCTATCAACTGGACTTTAGTTCTATACTGGACTGAGCTAGAAGGTTATCAAGAATCAACAAAGCAGGCATATAACTTTTGGTCTGGTCTGTTTTCACTTTAGACATTTAGCCCGTCAACTGGACTTTGTTCTATATATAACATAAAGATGTGGTATGATTGCAAATGAGACTTCGACAGGTGTACAGAAACCAGTCACGTGACCTTTGGTCTCTTCAGGGACGAGTAGGATTGTCTGGACGGGAAAACTAATTTATCTCATTTCCCCGTACACGTTCGCCGGTCCCACCATAAAAATCATGTAAAAAAAACCCTCTTATTTATTGGTTTTTTAGAATATTTATATAGTACGTTTCCTGCTTTCAGTAGAAAAAACAGGTACAGGGGCAGATCCAGTTTTTATCAAAAGGGGGGTTCTTAAACCAGGATCCTTAGGGAAAGTCCAGACCATTTCTTTACACATATTTCAAGTAAAATATTTCTGCAATTCCGAATTTGTCGGTTATAAAAGCTCAGAGCTTATGTTTATTTGTTATGTAACATGCCAACTATAAATAAAGCTTTGAATTGAATTGAGATTCCAACCATATGTCCCAATTCAAATGCATTCATAATTAAAAGAGGGAGTTCCAACGCCCGACCCCCTCCTAATTTGCATCCGCCATTGAGGTAGGTAGGTAGAATAATTTCAATATTGCCGAAATATTTTACTTGAAATATGTGTAAAGAAATGGTTTGTACTTCAACGAATCTTTGTAAAACAAATTAACGTATAGACATTTTAGTATCTTGTGGAGAGTTCTCATTGGCAATCATACCACATCTTATTTTTGTATATAGACTTCAAGTGTCGAAATTAAAACATTCATAGAACGTTAATATTTAGGATATGTAGAAAGGCAGGAAACAGAATTCATATTATGGCCTTGGTCACATGGGATGTTCGGACATTCTCTACAGTTAGCTCAATACAGAGGTAGATTGAAGGGATCCTCCCCCTTTTTGGAAACACTTGCTTGATTACTTTGGGAATATCTGAGACATTACTGAAATCCACTCCCCCACCCCCAAAGAAATTTTCTTGATCCGCCATATTGCAATATTCTTCTTTCTGCAAGTGTGCTTTATGTTTGTTGGAAATACAAGAAAAAATTCAAAAATAATTAGAACACCGAGTACTGCGTTACAACAATTCAAACTGAATGTTTATTTGGAAATTCATTTTGATAAAAAAAATATGATTAAAAAGATTTATTAATAGAAATGAAAATATATATCCATCCTTCTCGGTAGTACTAGTATGTTTATAAAGAAACGCGTTTCCAATTTAACTTACTTTATTGGTAATGCGAAAAATTAAGCTTATTTATTTTATATTCACCAGGAAACTATTAGCCAAAAATAAAATGATCTGAATTCAAAAGAAATTGTTCAAAATGTACCTAGTCGTGTGACGATTTTTTTTCCTTTGAAGACTTGGATCCGGTTTCATTGTCACCTTATGTGTACCCCAGAATTATACCTTTACAAAAGGTAAAGCTTATTTTCAAATGTTTAAATTGGTATTTTGTGATCAAATTTCTGGAGTGATCTTTTAAAACCCACGAGCCGTGAAGAAATTATACTATACATTCAATAAGACGCTAACCACTCGGCGGAGTCCAAATATGGGGCCCTTAGGGGGATATTATGCTTTTCTTTAAACGCATTAGAGCGTTGTGTGAAAATTACTTAGTCAAAAAGTAGGATTAAACTACATTAATGTATTCATGTAACCGTATAAGATTTTAGACTGGTGGTTTTAGTTCGAATTCATTGTACTTGTACATATACAATATTTAAATCGTATATTTTTTATTGGCCTTTCATTCGATTTCAATACAATTTTTAATTTGGGAGAAAAGGTCTCCATGGCATGAACGTACATGAAAATAAAGATCTTTAAATGCGCATTACAAATTCAGTTTTAAATGAATAAATGCTTGTTTTCAAGTTGACCGTAACAAGTCATGAAATATAGAAATATAAGCGTGCTAAAATCCATCTGTTCCGTTCAACTTAACAACTTCAGCAAATACATGTACAGTATTGACGCATGCTGATGCTGAAAAAAACCCTAAATAAATCACTCATACAAACGACATAGGTCCCTGTGAACATGAAAAACAAAAACTATTTGTATATTCACACTCGATAAAAAATCTAAGATAATTCAAATCGGCTACAGGTATTCAGGTAACCTTCCTCGCACCCCAAATCAATAGTTTGAAATTTATGACAAAACAAATAGATATAGAGAATATTTGAAGTTGTATGGTATGCGGTCTGACGAGATTTGATTTTAACTCCTGTGTAAATATTGAAACAACGTTACCTGAATATAAAAGAATATCACCGTTTTCACTGATAATTCCAAACCTTACGACAATTACTTAACCTTCTTTAAACATCATAATGTCCTAAAATATGCAAATGTCAGCAGAAGTTGATAAAACCAGTTGAAAGAATGCATTATAAAAGTACGTCAACAAAGTGCATACAAATCGTTTATGTGCAGTAAAAAATTCAAACCTTTTCAAAAGATTTTCAATTAGAAAAGAAATGTATTTAGACTATTCTTCAATGGCTTTAATTTAGACAAAATCAAAAGTGTATACCTGTTGTAAGTAGAATGATGATTATTCCCCTCCAATCCGGATGAGTGTGGATCTAGTCATGAATATAATGTGGAAACATGGACTAGACACACAGCCATCCACATCAGCAGGTTTTCTAGCAGACGACACGTGCAAAACGCTCCACTTGCGCATTTTCCCGCCAGAATATTCCACGATATGGTTATCTTCGAAATTTTGATAATAAATTGCGTTTAAATCTGTTGTGAAGTTGTCCGATCGATAAATTTCTCCACAAACGAAAACGTGTTTTACAACCGTTCCCTGTGAAAGAATTTTTAACACTCTAGTGAACTGAACAGGTAGCGTTAGTTTTAACGACACGGACAAATGAATTCAAAATGATCTTTATCTTAAAACAACCAAAATGTTAAAAACTTATTGCTAAAATAAAATTATTGATATTCTTAAAAGTATGTCATATCAATTTAAATGAAGTTCAATACTTTCTAAATTCGCCATTTTCATCACAGGTGCATACAAATTAGGTATGAATATTTCCCTGTGTTGAATAACACTTACAATTTTAGAAGTTAGTAAAATTCCGTGTAATTAAATGAAACTTCCTGTTAAAAATCTACCGCTTAGCACGCGGGCTTACAAAGATAGCGTCCTGTCCTTACGGGTAGGCTTCTTACAACGAGATGCGGTCATAAAAAGACTTTTGAATTCTCCAACTTGAATGCAGTGAATGAATGAAATTGAACCAGCACGCATGCGCGAGGTAAATTCCTTTGCTTAAAGCCATTTCCCGCGGTATAATTTTCATCGATTTTCCTCTCTACTTTAACTGTCCATTCTCCTTTAAGAGGTCTGGTAAAAATGAAAAGTTTTGAACCGAAACAAAAAATATTTCATCAAAATTTGGGAAAATGAAATCGCGTTCTAAAGAACTCCAATGGGTCGCAATAAGTACGAGTTTAGATACCGTGACGTGACCTCCGAAATACAAAAGAACCACTCTATAAATATTCGAGTGTATTGTTCCCTCAAAAGCTGGTTTAGAAAAGATCCCAAACCGGTAGGTGTGTATAGCTCAATGGAACAAAAGCTCCACACATTCCTATTTATAATGAACGCCTTGTGTTTGATCAAATTTCGTCTCGATTTATACAACTAACAAAATCTAGAAGCACTCGAGGATAAATGAATAAAAAAACAAGTTAATTATAAGACTAGCTTTTAAAAAGTATTTCGGAGTTTTAAACGTGAATCAGTGGAGTGATTCGGTCGTCTGCATAGAAAACACTTGGGAAAACTTTTTATAAGTTGATTAAAAAAATATAATATTATATATATATATATTAATGATATATTATGGTAAAGTCAGATGCAAGTAAAACATTGCACGCTGTGTAGCTTTAGGATAGTTTATCTAAATTGAAAGTAGATGTGTGCGTTTTGATTGAACGCGAACCATAATTCCTTCCTGCCTTGTTTTTTTCTCTCTCTTTCCATTTCTTATTAAGCCAATTATATATTTTCATTTCCAAAATTTACCGTCGACTCCAATCAAAAGATTATCCCCATAAAATAATTGCAAGCATCCTACCCCATATGTTTTGCAATTTTGAAAGGTAACCATTACTTTGGTATTTGCAAAAGCATGGGTTCAACAAAACTCGAATTCTACCTTTTGATAGGTAGATCTTTTTTGGGCAAAGGAATTAAATAAGTGCCACTAGTTCTAGTGTATGAATAATAATTCACAGAAGTTTTTTTTTATGTCTTGTAAAACGTTTTGAATAATTTGCCTTGTAAATGAAATGTCTAGTGACCAGATAAATTAATTAGTGCCATTTTTGACATGGATTTCTCATTGATATTCGGATTAGTGTAAATTTAGAACGTATTGTATGAATAATCTGTTACACGTTGGGAAGCAATCAGCCTGGGGTCAAATTTTTACGCCAAATACATGTAATTACTTGTGTTATTTTGACCAACAACAATTGGATTAACTGTACAATGGTCATCGATTGGCCATTAATACTCTTTTTACAAAATGTGTAAATTGGAATTTAATCTTCAGGCACATTAAAGCGTACGAAATCCCTCCCTGTAAAACCAGCTATTGTGCGGAGAATTATAATTCCCGTCACTATGGTAGCACTACCTTGCGTACTACCTGTAGACACGTGACACTGGGATCATTTTCGCTGGTTTTTAATATACTGTAAAAATATTTAATTGTCGTTTTGACAAAAAGCAAACAATTTCAGTGTCACAATGATTTTTTTAAATACCAATAGTCACGTGACCAACTGCCAATTTTAATCGACAAACTTAGATAATATAAGAGAAGTTTTTGTATAATGCATAATTCATTTAAAAAATAAAACATTTCGTTCTTTTCTTCGTAGTTAAGTTAAGAACTACTTAGTATAAGAAAAAGGGACACAAAAAGTTTTCAAATAAATTAAGCAAGTTAAAAAGTAAATAAATGAAATTAAATAGAATTATGTCACGTGTTTAATCTGTTGTCGCCACCGCTGCACTATTTTTTTTTGGGGAAAGAGGGTAGGTGTAATAGCCGAGAGTCAATATTCTTTTTACTGTGACTATTTACTTCGCCAACTGCATCTCCGCTTTCCAAGGGTGACGATCCACTCCCATCCTCTCCAGAGATGATTGTAACCAATGGCTAGCGAAAAAGCGCCAACTATGGCCTGAGTGCCCAAAACAGGAACTTGTAGTACAATGGTTTTAGTTGATTTATTTCGGTCATTTGAATTTCGTAAATATTTTGTTATTAATAAGACCGTTAGTTTTCTCTTTTGAATTTGTTTCATATTTGTAGTCATGTCGACCTTTTTAAAGCCTATACGGTTTTGTTGTTTCTCATTGTTGAAGGCCGTTGGTGGTGGCCTGTAATTGCTTACCTTTACTTCATTTTAACAACACTTGTGGATAGTTGTCGCAAAATCTGTTAGAGCTAAAAAATTATACGTCCACCCTTTGGTTGTTGCCTATATAGAACATATAACGGACAAGTAAAACACAGTAAAAAAAGTAAAACTGTGCACAGTCCAGTAACCAACAGGATGGTCTTATCGTAAGCAGAGAAAACAAAACAAGGAACATAGTTATTAAGAAAGCAGGATCAAGAGAAAGCTAAACAAAAAAGTGCCCGCTAACGCTAGCACTAAAACAGTTGTTGGTAGAACTGTCGTTTATGCCAGGAAAGGAAAAATAAAAATGCTTGTACGCCCTGAAGGATAAACATTGCTTTAGTTTATCAGTGGGAAGTAAAATAAAATTGATTATTTCCTTGTATAAAGCATTGGTTGTGGTTGCGTCATGCAACTTTGATTCTGGACAAAGGAAGATAACTCCGTTATTTAAGATAAGTTTAACAATGACATCTTTAGATAACAGAAATTCGTGCACCTTGAAAAATTATGTAGTTTTCTTGACAAGTACAACATCAATATATAACTTGAATATTTGTGACCATATATTTCATTGATAAATTTCTGGAAATGTTTATGGATAGGATGTATAGAATGTTATGATCAATGCACTATATTTTGTGTATCTCAAAAGTAACCTGGAAAATTTAGAAATAAAATCAGTACCATAGAGTTTTTATTACATTTCATGCAATTTTTAACCAAAAAAACTAAAACAGCATTCGGTATCGGAGTCCCCATAAAAGTTTGTTTGAATCATCAGCATTTGTGCCCCGCTTTGTCAGTTATCTAAAATTATCTAAAATTGTCAGTCCATCAGAATAAAGAAGAACTAATTGCCTGAATTAAAAAATATACATTTCAAGTGTTTCCCATAAATGTGACACAAGGGGGATAACTCCAAACATTAATTCAATCAACCCTAGGGTACACATACCTTTTGCCATTTATCCGCATGAGTTCGAACAAGGACGTATATGTTAGTTATGCGTCCTTTTTTCGAACATGGAAGGAGGCAAGTTCATAATCAAGCAAAGGATAATACTGTATGCCTTTCTTTTCCTTTTTCAAATTATATTGGCAACTTTCTTTGATTTTCGTACGGCATTACATAAAATAAAATAAATTTAAAGATAGTTTTTGTTAGAACAAACTCAGGAAGGTAGAGGAGCCCTGAACAGACATAGTTTTAGTTCCAAGTTAAGTAATTAGGCTTAGAATTTAAACGAATGTAATGTAACTTATTTGAATTTGATTGTTTCAGAATTTAATATAAAAATCAGAAAATGTGATATGATTACAATTGAGACAAAAAGCCAACCGAGACCAAATAACGTAGAATGGCAGCTATGCACAGCAAATATAATGAATTTTTGGGTTATATTTTAAAATCTGAAACCACAGCTACTAGTGATTAGTAAACACCTCCATAAATAATGTAGCCAATGCCCAGGTTATTTT
This sequence comes from Mytilus edulis, assembly GCA_019925275.1. Taxonomy (NCBI): domain Eukaryota; kingdom Metazoa; phylum Mollusca; class Bivalvia; order Mytilida; family Mytilidae; genus Mytilus; species Mytilus edulis. The sequence goes on along the minus strand of CM034362.1, from coordinate 3,655,312 downwards.
CTTCATTGTCATTGGAGTATGAACAATGAGGGGGGGGGGGGGTAGGAGGGGTCCTGATCCCGAAATCCCGGGCTTAAAAACACGAAATCCCGAGGTCCCGAATTTAAATAAAGTTAAATCCCGGATCCAGAAATTTGAAAAAAAGAATTCCCGGATCCCGAAATCCCGAGCTTAAAAACACCCGATCCCGGAGTCCCGATAAAGGTCCTATCCCCCCTCAACAATAAAACTAAAATGGTTACTTAAAGTGACGTTAAGAGAGAGCCATATCTCTTGCACGTTAAAGACACCCTTGTAGATTTCGAAAAAGATCAGGCTAATGCCGCTACAAGGCAGCACTCGCACCCGCAAAGTGGAAAGGGATTAATATAAGTTGCAAAACTTGTTTCCCAATCCACTATAAACAAATATGTTTAAACTAAAGTGACGTCACCCTAATTAAAACTTGAATGAGGGTTTGTGGTAATAAGCATTGTGTATAAGTTTCATAACATATGGTTGAGGCAAACTAAAATTAGAGAACACAAACCAATTTCGAGATGTACGGTCTGACAAGGATAAAACTCAATACCCCCTCCGTTACGTCGGGGGGATTAAAAACGTTAATTCCGAAATTCAGCTCGATTCAGAAGTTTAATCACAGTATCGTATCACCTCTTTTTCAAATAATCCCTTGATAAAAAGAAATACATATTAAATTTTTTTTTTCAAATACACAAGTGTTAATATGTACAAATTTAAGCCAAGCAAGTGCCCGTTGTTCAAAGAGAGATAACTCCAGTTTTTTTAAAATGCTAATATAAAATTCTTAGGAAAAATTCGATATTCACATAGTCCTATATAAGTATATACGTTTTTGCTTTTGTGTATTTTCCTTTAATTGTAACGAATTTCAATAAAATTTGTTTTTTAGAAACTTTTCTTTGGGCAAAGAAGATTGACTAAGCCGTTTTCTCCCCACTTCAGACTGGGCGTCAAAACCATTTTTTTTAATAAAAAATTTAGCAAAGAGTTTGTCTTTGTCAGTATGCATATTTATGTCTCTTCAAATTGTTATGCATGCAGTTTATTTCAATTGTTGTTCCGTAATCCTTGAAATATTTTCCACTGGACATTAAGCAACTGACAATCAAACAGTCTCATTATTGTTCCTATTTGATGTCATGTTCTCTTTATACAGTATAGATGTATCTTGGTTGTTTTAATGTTTGCATGGCGTCTGTATTTCCGAGCAGGTTGTAAGGCTGTAGGACTGTCATGATATAGAACCTCCTCTGTGATACAAGTTACAAATGGAAGAAATATTTTGTATCATTTTTTTCTCCTGGAATCCAAATGGACTAAAATTACAGAATGTGTTCTTTACTGAATAAAAGATATAGAATATTTGTTCTAACAGAAACAGATATTATGACATTTATTATTAACAAAGTTTCCAGGGAAAAAAAACGAACGTCGATGAGACAACCTTTGTTAGATTTATTTGACCTTCATTTTTGTTTATTGTGAAGATATCCCGTTCTACTTGACCGTTATTGTGTTTATTGTTGAAGATATCCCGTTCTACTTGACCGTTATTGTGTTTATTGTTGAAGATATCCCATTCTACTTGACCGTTATTGTGTTTATTGTTGAAGATATCCCGTTCTACTTGACCGTTATTGTGTTTATTGTTGAAGATATCCCGTTCTACTTGACCGTTATTGTGTTTATTGTTGAAGATATCCCGTTCTACTTGACCGTTATTGTGTTTATTGTTGAAGATATCCCGTTCTACTTGACCGTTATTGTGTTTATTGTTGAAGATATCCCGTTCTACTTGACCGTTATTGTGTTTATTGTTGAAGGTATCCCGTTCTACTTGACCGTTATTGTGTTTATTGTTGAAGATATCCCGTTCTACTTGACCGTTATTGTGTTTATTGTTGAAGATATCCCGTTCTACTTGACCGTTATTGTGTTTATTGTTGAAGATATCCCGTTCTGTTTGACCGTTATTGTGTTTATTGTTGAAGATATCCCGTTCTACTTGACCGTTATTGTGTTTATTGTTGAAGATATCCCGTTCTACTTGACCGTTATTGTGTTTATTGTTGAAGATATCCCGTTCTACTTGACCGTTATTGTGTTTATTTTTTAAGATATCCCGTTCTAGAATACCAATGAAATTATTCTGATTTAATTTACTTTAACCAAAAATCCCCTTGGTGCCATCTCTCCTATTTAAGTGGATGACTGGGGACATCTACGACAAGGTATAATATGCATTTGATAACAGAGGCTGATTAAAGGGGGGATGGTAGGGACCCGGCCCCCTTATGAAGATTCATAGGTAACAAATGATTAAGACTTTTTACAAGTTGGCCAGCAATGGGTCCCATTTTTTAAAGTCATTGATCGACACACGAATGCTACATGAACCAGATGCTCCACAGGGCGCAGCTTTATACGACCGCAGAGGTCGAACCCTGAACAGTTGGGGCAAATATGGACACAAGATTCAAGCTTGATACAGCTCTGAATTTGGATTGTGATTAAATAGTTGACACACCATAGGTTTCTGACACAGAATGAATGTGGTCTAAGAACTTAAACTTAAAAAATTAAATTTTAAATTGGACATTTACCTATTATGGTCCAATATCCAAAATCTAAATACATGGTTAGATTCAGCATATCAAAGAACCCCAAGAATTCAATTTTTGATGAAATCAAATAAAGTTCAATTTTGGACCCTTTAGACCTCAATGTGGACCAATTTGATAATCGGGCCCAAATATCAAAAATCTAAATACATGGTTAGATTCAGCATATACCAAAGAACCCCATATATTCAATTTTTGTTGATATCAAACAAAGTTTAATTTTGGACCAAGATTTGGACCAACTTGAAAACTGGCCTCATAAGCAATTATCTTAATACATGTTTAGATTCATCATATCAAAGAACCCCAAGGATTCAATTTTTGTTGATATCAAACAAAGTTTAATTTTGGACCAAGATTTGGACCAACTTGAAAACTGGCCTCATAAGCAAATATCTTAATACATGTTTAGATTCATCATATCAAAGAACCCCAAGCATTCAATTTTTGTTAAAATCAAACTAAGTTTAATTTTGGACCCTTTGGAACTTAATGTAGACCAATTTGAAATCGGGACCAAAAATTTATAATCTACATACACTGTAAGATTCGGCATATCAAAGAACCCCAATTATTCAATTTTTGATCAAATCAAACGAAGTTTAATTGTGGACCCTTTGGGCCCCTAATTCCTAAACTGTTGGGACCAAAACTCCCAAAATCAATCCCAACCTTCCTTTTATGTTCATTAACCTTGTGTTTAAATTTCATAGATTGCTATTTACTTATACATGTACTAAAGTTATGGTGCGAAAACCAAGCAAAATGCTTATTTGGGCCCCTTTTTGGCCCATAATTCCTAAACTGTTGGGACCAAAACTCCCAAAATCAATCTCAACCTTCCTTTTGTGTTCATAAACCTTGTATTTAAATTTCATAGATTTCTATTCAATTTTTATTTTGTTGATGTCTCCGAGCTCTTGTGCATTACTTCTTTTTATTATGCATACGAATAAGAATTAAAGTTATTTTGTCTTTTTTTAGTTGCACTTTTTAAAACAATAAAATCGGCAAAGAGTCTGCAAATAGGTTCCAATACATGTAGATTTACGTGGGAAGTATATTGTAACAGCCATTATTACGTATATCTCTGAGTCTGCGCTAAGTATATTTTATCGAGAATTTTATCAGTGTTGTTTACAAAGCTAAAGAAGCACGTCATATTAGATTTTTTTATATAAAATTTTAAACGAATTAAAAAATGTGTTTCTCTTTTTCTATGTAATGTCATCTTCTGTATGTTCTGTTATATCCATGCCATTTACGAACTTGAAATTAAAAAAATATATTTTCTACTGCTTTACCAACAATTTACACAGAATTCTGCTCCAACAGTTACTGGCGATAGAAGTGATGTGTAATCCTCATTTTGAATTCGAAATAAATAAATGAGTTTCTCTGTACATTCTCCGGTAGCGTTACTAATCTTTATATCATCAAATGAAGGGATGTGTTAGTAATGAATACACCATATCACTTTACACTGGAATAATGTACATACTAAAAACAGCAAGGCAAAACATATTGTAAAGGTTCACTATGTCTAGTCCTGTAGCATCGGTGAGGTAATTCAAGAAACCTCTTGATGAGGCGGATCGGTGTCTACCCAACGTCTAGTATCACCGGTCTGTTAACCATTTTCATTGGCAAATAAATATATAAACCAAGGACTATTTGCCTTTTAATGTGTTGAACAGAATGGCACTGGACATTAGGCAATCAAGAATCAGTCTGAAAAGTTGGGAAGCTGTTGCTAAAAAAATGTGTAACAAATAAATTGACATAGCCCTTGACCTTTAAGCTACTTAAGGAAGCAGCTGTTGGGCACGTGTTGTTAGGCCTAAGTAATGAATTCTTTGTTTGGCGTCCACTTATTTGACGGTTTTCATGGTCTCACACAAAAAAGTATTTTGAAAATCAAGAAATTAGGTATATAAATCAAATAAATCAAATAATTGTATTGCCATATAAACCAAAAACATGATCTGTGACAAACATAACATATATACAAAAATACACAATACAATATTAAAATACAAAATGTATCAGTTCAAATTATTGTTTTGGGTCTCCCGTCCTCAGTTCTAATGACTGTCTTATAAAGGGAACTGTATTTTTAATTTGACTGTGAGATGTGGGTTTAGTATTATTTTAAGTTTAAGCATGTCATCTTTAACAGTATCTTTCCACTCATATATATAGCATTTCATTTGACTAAAGACGACATGTGTACGTCATAAAAAAAACTCTTTGGTTCAAAATAATATTATTGAAAAAATCTGCACGCCAATACAACAGTCGACATACACTTAAAATACGGGAAAATGTACGGCATGTTAAGTTTATAGGTATTTGTGTGTGTGTGTGTGTTTTGTTTTCTAGCTGACTGATAAGACTAGTGTTGAACATTTGACCGCTGATGCAATACAAAAAAAAGTGATTTATTGTAAATTTTTCAATTTAAGATCGCCTTAGCCAAAAGGTCAATTATCCATGTCAGCCAACTTGTTCAAGTACATAAGCGACATAATGATCAAAGATTTTAATATTTGATATTCAGTGAAGTGGCTCTTTTCATAAAGTTCGCGACCCGGAAATGGCGGGTGTGTATCATACTTAACAAAAGAAAAACCCATTATGGTAGCAGACGACACCACTAAATAGTTTATTTTCGGACTAGAATTAGTACCTTGGTCGATCAAAATGACCAAGGTCTGACTGCATGCCAGGGTTATAATGGAGGGACTACATGATATAATCAGAACAAGTAATATTTTATTTGAGGATGCAAACATTTAAATGAAAAAAGAGATACACACATTAAAATACATATTGTCTATTCCATATTAAAAACAGGTAATATATATTTTTTAAAAGTGTTCTTTTTGATTTAAAATCTTTTGTATTGTTCTCATCGATAAATAAAAACTAATACAATCATACAGCGAGGGAAACACTTGGGTCTATTTTGAAGTGGTAGCTTGAATACCTTAGACAGTGTCACTTATATATTTTAAATCTTGGAAACATATGTCTTTTTCTATATATTTTTTACGAAACCAGACGTGATTTCATACTGATATAAACATGAAAGTATGATTTGATGAGGAACATACATTAAATAACAACAAAAACAAAAGTGACAAATTTTAGATTAATTACTGACCTTTGACATGTATCACTCGATATCAAAGTCTGATAACTTGTAACTCAGTATCAATAACCGTACCATATATTACATCCGTTTCTGCTTACTATGTACAGCGACAAATATATCAGGATATAATCCCTACGTACCACTCATCAATATTTAAACCCATATAGACATGAGGGTAAAAGAGCAGACCCTCCCCCTCCCGAAGATATGAAAAATACATATCTTCACCTCCCGAAAATAAACGGATATGAAAGGTTAAAAACCCGGCTCTCAACCCCGAAAAAAATATCGCAACCAAGCCAATTGGCAAGACGGACGGACAGGACAGAGTGTCTTCATTTCAAAAACCTCTCAGAGTTGCGACGGAGCAACTTGCTCCGATAATTCAATGGATTTGATACATTTAAACTGTAAAATATTTGTAACATAATACAAAATACACAATATAATCTTACAAAAATCCAAACCGATTCCTCAAAGCACAAGTAAATCAATCTCTAAAATGTATAAAACCAGAGCAATCTTTTCATATTTTATATAAATAAGTAAAGAGTCCCTGTTCTCAGTTCTAGTAAAAGGGAACTTTAAAAGCCTTCTACTTCTTATTCAGTTGATAATGTTGATGGACGGAAAAGATTTTTTGCTACATATACTGAGATTAAGATTTTTTGCTTCATATATATATATATATATGCAGATTTAGATTTTTTGCTACATACACTGAGATTTAGATTTTTTTACTACATACAGATTTAGATCTTTTGCTTTATACAAGTTTGGATTTTTTACTACATACAGATTTAGATTTTATACTTTCCGGTACATTTCCACTCATGTAAATATATATATTTATTCTAACGATGTCTCTTTTATGTTTCTGCACCCTCGTCTTCACGATGTGTGTGAGTGGGAGGGTTTTATGAATAACTTATGAATAATAATATATATTGATATCATAAATCTACATGCAGGTAGCCTATTAATTATTTTCTATATTTTGACCGAACAGTAACAATGAGTAATGCTGAGTTATAGCCGAACTTAAAATATGCTTACAAGGTATCAAGTTTAAGGGGAAAACTTTTATGAATGCCGTGCACATGCATTGAGAGCCAGTTCCTTTTAATAACAAACATACACATTTCATTTTTTGAATACCTGATTACCATGGCTGCTATTCTTTGATTTTCAAAACATACATCAAGATATGTTTCCAAAATCAATTTATGGATGCAAAAATCTCTGCTAAATTCAATAAGTTTGTTTCGAGTTGTCCCAAGGGCGGAAAAATTATTAAACCAAAGTGAATTAAAAGTCAATTTACCAGCCAGTGCTGTGCAAATTGCCTGGCTTCATATCTGTATTTTATACAAAGCTACAGAACGACAGACAACTGAACCACAGAAGAATATCTTAAGGTTCCATGAATACCTAAAATAATTATATACATAATACAGCTCATTTGGGATTTGTTATACGAATTTTTACTTATTGATCAAAGTATCTTCTATCCAACTTTTTTATTTTCCCCTTGCTCAACTGTGTAACAAGTGTCATGTGCATTTCAAACCAACCAGATTTACATTAAACATACAATTGATGGTGTTGTATGATTCGAAACCGTGTCTATGTTACAGCTGCTGTGTCTTGTCTCTTGTTTCTAATATTTTATTCTATCACGAGGTTGTTTGATAACCGATCGGATCCTCTGTTAGATTATCAGAGGAAAACAAAAATGGAATTCTAAATGTTTAAAATCATTTGAAAAATGTATCGTCTTCTAATTTAAACTACATAATTGGTCGATTACTAGACACCTTTGAAAGGTCGAAATATTGAACGGTCACCTATTTACACAATAGGAATATTAACATTTAGTATTGTATCAAACAATGTTTAAACAAAAATATAAGAGAACAGCGCAGAAGATAAGGCACCTGTGGTATTATGTATACACATAATACACAAAGACAGCAGCCACTACACTAAACTATGCTTTCCTCGGACGCCGACATTGATGAAAATACACTCTATACTTTAACTGATATATATATATACAAATTGTACTTTTACTTTATAACCCTTTATAAATATATCCATAGCTAGAAACGTTCTGTGTTCCCTCAGGTGTTCTAAATATTGAGGTTCTACTATTACAGAAGGTATAAGTGAGAGCCTTAAAGCAGATACATGTATCTAGTAATCACATGGCTAACGTTTTGAATGGATGACGTAATCTAATTATGCCAAAGTTATCATATAATTACATTTTTCAACAGTAATCAATTCATATATTGCATTGTTTTACTACATTTTCGACATAGTATTTAAATATAATATAATCACATGTTCGACATAGTAATAATATAATCACATGTTCGACATTGTAATAATATAATCACATGTTCAACACAGTAATAATATAATCACATTCAGACAAATTAATAATATAAACACACATCTGACACAGTAATAATATAATTACAATTTTCATAACATAGTATTAAACCACTTTCGAGTTCATACGTCACGGGAGAAAACTCGTCAATTATACGCGCCTTTGTGACGTCATTTACCAGATAGAGGGGCTCGTGGCACTATAAACGTTCATCAAGCGTCTAAGTGATCGTCATTTTGCAGTGTAAACTAGAAATAATATTTGTTCCGTAGGTAACTAATCACAATTCCCTAATGACAGCAGGGCAGATTGTCAATTATGAGAGTTTGATTTGCCGAATTATTCGTGCAATATAACTTTATAGTTTTTCAACCACTCGCTCAACATCGAAACGGAAGTCATGACGCACCTAAACGCACGAGTGGCGTTCACTAAGGCAGCAACCATTTGATTTTCGGGGGGGGGGGGGGGGGGGGCTATGGATTTTTTTTCTGGACAAATTTTCTTTCAATTTTAGCATTACATATAGTGGCAGCTGAGGGTTAAACAAACAATTCTATTTTCTCAGAATCCAAAACAAAATTATTTTTTTCTCCAATAACTGGAAACAAACTTTTTTTTCCAAAAAAATCCATAGCCCCCCATCCCCGACGAAAATCAAATGGTTGCTACCTAAAACCAAAGATTTTGACGGAAATGCATCGAACTCGAAAGTTGTCTATTAAAGAGGGACCCACTATTTGAACTCACCTCTTCCCCCTACAAGTCCATTTATAAGGTCTACCAGTTGAGTTCGCTATGCCGGGCTACCCACGAAACTCACGTGGGCCATCAGACACGATTCTATACCAGCAGTAAAATACATCTTTCTGAGATGGCTTCGTTTGACCTTTATTACTTGACATTACAGACTGCATACGAACAGAAGGAAGACTGAAAATAAATAAATAAAGTATATATATATATATAGGTGACTAAATCGATATATTAGTTCTTCAGTTTGATTGCGGTGTGCACAGGTCTGAGAAGGTTTCGAATAAGAAGACTTCTTATTTTGTTTTAGAACGGTTTACTGAGGATCAAGGCCTATCAGTGCGTATAGCTTGTACCCAGACGATAAAATTTTCGAAAAAAGACACATTTAAACTTTGAGAATATTTTATTTTAAAATGAGATATGAAGAAGACCTGCATCATACGTTTCATCAGAAACTTTTAAAAAGTAAACAGACCAACTTTCAGAAGGCAGAGAAGATTGCGGCGCCATTACATACTGCATTAGTTTGTACCAGCTGAACTAAATTAGGCGCGGATCAGGAGGGGGGGGGTTTCGGGGGTTGGAACCCCCCCTTTTTTTTTGGACGAGCAATGCATTTGAATGGGGACATGTAATTGGAACCCCCCCTTTTTGTCCTGGGTTAGGACCCCCCTTTTAAAATGGCTGGATCCGCCCCTGACTAAATGCAGCAGTTTGAACCGTTTGAACTGAATGCAGCAGTTTGAACACTTTTAAAATGGTTGTAGCTTTTACACACTGCGTTGGACTTGTTTAGTTATGATGACCTTGCTATGACCCTTTACATGACCAGCTGTGGAATTCAGTTGTCAGTAAATCGATCGTCTGAAAGAGTTATAATATACTTAATTACTCAAGGCCGTATTAACCACGTGACTACGTTTAGAAGATGCTGGCGGTGTTTGGATACATATGGTATATAAAATATCAAACCAACAACATTGGAACAGGCACCTATGAGTAACCACGTGACTACGTTTAGAACATGCTGGCTGTGTTTGGGTACATATGGTATATAAAATATCAAACCATGGGTAACAATATTGGAACAGGCACCTATGAGTAACCAAAAGCTGTCATAGGTGTATATCAAAACACAACCCCTGTACTATGATTTACTTGATTTTTGCTGACCTAACGGGCTTATAATCTATTTAACATTAACAAGAAGCACATAAATACATTTTTTATCTGAGTTTTACATAAAATTGAAATCAAATATTTAATTGAATAAACCTAATCTAATCTATATAACAATGCGTTTTAAACCTAAATGTACTACATTATAACAGTTTTGGCGGAAAGGGACAACATATTGGTGGATGATTTTCAAAATAACAATATTTTCATAGACATCTTCATTAATAGAATAAGGATGTTCGCTCCCTCTTGTTTTTAAATTTTTGTGGGATATTCGGAATCCTCTGGTTTTAACGACGTAGTGCCATTATAAAATTTTGCCCACTACTTTTCTTTTCATAATTTTATTACATATAGTTTAAAAAGCCATATTTTAAAATCTTATATAATCCTTGTTTCTATTTCATTTTTTTTTAAAGAAAAAAGATGCAAATGTTAAATGTATGAGAAATCTAGAGAGAATCATTTCCCGCAAAATTTTCAATGGCTTATATCTCAAAAACAAGCACATATTTTTTCTTTTTTTGTTCCTTTATTTAAAACTATCAATTTTATAAGTCTTTAAAAGAGTAGCGGAAAAAAATAGATATGAATGTGCGAGATACGTTGGGGAAACATAGACTATTCTTGTGATAAAGTCATCTCTGATTTTTCTTATTAAATATATGGATAGACTGAATACGAAAAATATACTGAAGCAAAATAACATAAATGTTAAAATATCTTACATTTTAAATACATATTTTAAAAGAATTGAAAAATGCACGCTTGCTAGATAATTCTTGTCAGTGATATTGTTTGCCTCAAATTACAGCCGAAATTCGGCCTTTTCCCCTAGAGAAAATTCCCAATTACTAAAAAAAATGGATTAAAATTCCTCCCAAAATGTTTTACATTTTCCAAAACAGTGATGGCATTGGTAGTAATGTTTGTAAATTTCGTATTCATGTTATTATTTTGATATTAGAAAGCACTTTTGAGATCCAGTTTTCTGATCAGAATCATCATGGTGTTTGTAAGACACATGGTTTTCAATGCATTAAGTACCATCATTGTTTTGGTTTCACTCCCCTCTCCGAAAAGTACCTTTCAGATTGAAAATGTCTGACAACATGGACAACCAAAATATACATGAAAAAACAGTGCAAAAAGACAGCAAAGGTCAGCAAAAAATCGGAGATGTGTTTAGAATAAAAAATATACAAATTTCCCAATTTCAATAAAAAATATGCAATTTTCCCAATAAAAAACGGTAGAGGTAGTTTTGAAAAAAGACAACAATATCACTGCTTGTGTGTTATAGAAGTTTCATGTTGTGTTGTGCATTGAAGGTGGTGGATGTGTTTTTATATCGTGCGACAATTTTTACCTTTTACAGAGTACCTGAACATCTTATTGGGCTGAAAGTGCAGGAATACGCATACAATACATATTTATCACTTACTTAAAAAGAAAATTGCAATTAATTGATCACATTTCCAATTTTTCCAACAAAAAAACAAATTTTACCTGACGCGCCAATCATTCAAAATGGCGGGCTTTTACAAAAGTTAATACTGCAGCCATGTGTGCCCTTAAAATTACTTAATAAGTAATAAGTTCATTCCATTTGCTTATATTACATATTATCCTACGCATATTTCCTTTAAAATTTTATTATTTTAAGTGCACTTGACCGATTTTACTTTTTTTTTTTTGGCCACGTGCGTTTGATATTTTTTTTTTTTTTATTTTTATATCCCCATAGTTATTATATTATTTGCCAATTGAATTAATTTGAATTAATTTTATTTCAGGAGTACATACAAATTCATATATTTTAAATACAGTCTCAAGTTCAGATAAATTAGTTTATTGTCTGTTCAAGTGGGATTTCTTGACTAAACACTTAACACCCTTGTATAGTTTTCCTTCATATTTTTGATCTTATTTGCCAATTAAATTTCATTTCAGGAGTACATACATAATTATATATAATTTAAATATAGTCTTAAGTTCAGATAAATTAAATTATTGTCTGACCTAGTGTGATCTTCTCACTAAACATTTAACACCCTTGTATAACCTTTTCATCATATCTATTATCTACTAAAGACTTATATACTAGCAGTTATTATTCTTATATACATCTTATCCATTATTAAATAAAAAAAATAAATATATATTTACTAAAACAAATAGACCTAAACTTTTTGCATTAATAAAGTTAATACATGACTCTGCTTCTTCACTAGTGCTTCCAGCTGTCATTATTTATTAAGCTTTTAAAATTATAAGGAAAAGCAACTGTCTACTAGGGTATACGGAAGAATAAGTAAAAAAGATCAGGGTAAAGAAATTTCGGCCAAAGACTTTAAACTTCTAGAGCAAAAGTTAAAGAAAAAAGAAGAACAATTAAAGATTAAAGAAGCTATATTAAATGACAAATCAAATGACAAGTCAAGTATTTTAGATAGACTATTCAAAGCAGAAAGTAGAAACCTAGAACTAGAACAATCTCTTAAAACCCTAAATCAATGTTTAGATAACTCTGTGAAGAATCAAGCCCACATGGATAGTAAGACAACTGACAACCATAAACAAAAACAGCCAGCTGAAGATCTCATCAGAGGTATACATGAAAGAGTAACCGAGTACGTCCTAAAAAAAGTTGATCGGGAACTTAGTCTTCTCCAATCCTTGGATACAGATAGTCCTCTACAAGAGAAATCTACACATGGCAATAGTGCTCCAACTAGCTCCGTCCAACACAACGTTGAATATGCAAATTATCGCAATAGTGCTCCAACTAGTTCCGCCCAACACAACATTGTCTATGCAAATCCACATTTTCCGAGCTACCCATACAACACTCACTATTCCAGAGATTACAATATTCCAGCCACTAATTATAATAGTACATCACATTATCAGTGGGGCAATGGTGGGACTTACCACAACGTCCCTACTGATAGTCATGATCCGTGCTATCCACACTCTCACAACTGGAATAATTATCAGGACAATATCCACAAGAGTTACTACCCGGAAACAAGTACTCCAGATTATTATACCCAAGGTAACTGGTGGGGCAATGGTGGGACTTACCACAACGTCCCCCCAGAAACCTTTCATCATTCTCATAATCGGCATTCTGCAGAAAATCATGTTTGTTTTTCTAATTTAATCTCACTTACTCCGACTCAACTTTCTGCTAATTCTGCTAGTAATACAGAGGCAAATTGTAGAGAAAAAACATCTACTGCAAGATTTCATAATTCTTCGTCTTCCTCTATAACGAACACTCCAGAAGAGAAAGATAAAACTTCTCCAATGCTTCACGGTTCAAGAATAGGTCAACCCCTATATTATTCACAAGACAAATCGGAGCAGGATTTTTTATACAAGGAACTGTTCCAATTCGAAAGGCACAAAATGTTGTCATAAACATCGACACGTTACTTACTGAACAAATGAATACAAGCAGTGATGGAATTATTGAATACGATGTTTTAGATTTTAAAAATGACTGTATAAATGTACATTGTGTAAATAAAGATAAAGATGTACGTAGCAACTCTACTCTGAGGATTTTAGATTTTAACTGCAAAAACATATTGACATGTGGTCCACTATTTAAAGAGTTGGAAAGCAAAATTGATATATTTCTTCTCCAAGAACACTGGCTATATGACTGCCAACTAAATCTATTACAAGAACTACATAATGATTTTACTGGAACGGGTAAAGCAGTTGATTCTAATGATCCTATTCAACCTCTTCATATGCCTCGTGGCTATGGAGGTGTAGCTATATTGTGGAAAAAGAATCTTGACAAACTTGTTACAACTTTACCAATTGGAAATGAGAGAATACAGTGTATTGAGTTGTCTGGAAATCAGAAACTTTTATTTATTTCTATTTATCTTCCTTGCAAATCGTCAGATAACCATCTAAATGAACTTTATGAATGTATTGACCAATTACATGAGATCATGGAGGTTTATAAAACCACTCACCAGATAATTATTGGTGGAGATTTTAATGAAAATATTTTTAAAGAAAATAACTCTAATAGAAAAAATTATATACTGGATTTCATGTCAGACCATAACTTGTCTACTACAGAAGTTGGAATTACCTATACACATACCAGTGGCATATCATCTTCTGCAATTGATTATATACTTTACCAAGAGAAATTTAAAGACTTCATAATAAATATTGAAAAACCTGACATTATTTCAAACGTCTCGGATCATCTTCCAATTCTACTACAACTCAAATATGAATTTCCCTGCATTAATTCCGTAAGTCAAACACAGGTGACTACCCACCATAAGGTCAAATGGAACAATATAGATAGAGATAGATATAAAATTCTAGTTGAAGAAGGCATAGCTCTATTAAAAGTCGATCCAATGAACCCTAATGAACTGGATCAAGCTTTTCAGACTCTCAACCATACTCTTACTAAAGCTACTTTGGCTGTTGCTCCCAAAAAGAAAAAAAAGATACGGAAGAAGAAATTACAAATTATGACTGAAAATATTTCTCAAGCAATATCAGAGAAAAAAATAGCATTCTTTCAGTGGAAACAAAATGGTCGTCCACCTGACCCCAACCATCCTCTTACTATTCAGAAGAAAATCACAACTTCCTCTCTTCGTAAACAATGCAGAATAGAAACTGCACTACAGAGAATACAAGAACGGCAGAAAATCATTGATGCAGGGTATAACGATCCAGCACTTTTCTACAGCCTTATAAAAAAACAAAGAGGTAGACTTTCACGCTTTATTGAGGAACTAACTGTTGATGAAGAAATTTTCCAATCTCCAGAAAATGTAATGAAGGGCTGGAATAAACATTTTGGTGACCTAGCAAAAAAGTCCAACAATAACTCTTTTGACACTATTTATCTAAATTCAATTGAGAAAGAAGCTACCCATATTATTAACAAATGTAAAGATACATATATTCATCAGGAAATTTCTACTGAAGAGATAAAAAGAGCTGTCTCAAAACTCAATACAAACAAAGCTGAGGATTTTTATGGTTTAACAGCTGAACATTTTATCCATGGAAGCGAATCTTTATTACAACATTTACAACATCTGTTGAATATCTGCTTTAAATTCTGCTACATACCGGATTTACTGAAAATCGGAACTTTATTTCCTGTGTTCAAAAATAAAGGGGATGTAAAAAATGCCAAAAATTATAGAGGAATTACTATAACTCCAACATACTCAAAAATTATAGAAAAAATATTGAAAGAAAGAGAAAATCCAAAAATTATAATTTCACAAAACCCTCTTCAAAAAGGATTCACTGAGGGCACGTCTCCACTGATTTGTGAACTTTTTATAGAAGAATTTGAAAGGGAAAGCAAAGACCTTAAACTTCCAGTCTACATAGCCTTATTAGACGGCAAGTCAGCTTTCGATGTTGTGGTACATGCTAATTTGATCCGTCGTATGTTCCAGATAGACTTCACGGAACAATCCATACTATTACTAAATAATCTATATGTAAATGCATCTTCTCTTATCAAATGGAATAATATAATGTCAAAAGAGATGTTCACTATTGATCAGGGGGTCCGTCAAGGAGGTGCATTCAGCGCTGACTTATATAAAATTTACATTAATCCTCTGCTTAACATTTTAAGTACATCAGGTCTTGGTGGAAGAGTAGGGAACATAAATTGTTGTGCTCCTACATGTGCTGACGATGTAGCACTTGTCTCCAACAACCCTCTAGAATTACAAACCATGATTAACATTGCTTTGGATTTTAGCAAAAGAGAAGGGTATTTATTACAGCTTACAAAAAGCGTTATTATTCCAGTAAAAACATGCCGCAAATTTTATGAAATTGAAGATGGATTTTGGAAATTAAATGGAAAAAACATGCCAATTGTTTCGAACGCCTCACACATAGGAATTCAAAAATCTGACAAAAATTCTGCTGAATCGACAGTAAATGAAAATATAAAGAAAGCACGTAGAGCAATGTACAGTTTAATGGGTACAGGCCTCCATGGAGAGAATGGTCTAGATAGTAAAACTTCAATAGCATTGATAAGAACATATATTCTGCCAATATTAACTTATGGTTTGGAAATTTTATTACCTAAAGGAAAAATACTAAATAATATATCTATTCAATATAAAAAATGGATCAAACAAATTCTGTCTTTAAATTCCAACGTAGCAGATTCTGCAGTTTATACTTTATCTGGTTTACTCCCTATAGAAGCTGAAATCCACGTCAAAGCTATCAATCTCTTTGGAAACATATCTAGAGCGAATTGTGATTCAATTGAATGGCGGTTAGCCGAAAGACAGTTACAGATAAAATCTCATAATAGTTGCAGCTGGTTTATTGAAGTCAAGGAATTATGTTTAAAATATGAAATTAATGACTTATATGCTTATTTAACCAATCCGTTATCAAAATTCCAATGGAAAAAGCTAGTTAAATCCAAAATTCATGTCTATTGGACATCTAAAATTACTGATGAGTCAAAAGGTTACTCAACTCTTAAATTTATGGACCATAAATATAATATTGGATCTGTACATCCTTTAGCTATATCAGTTAATGCAAATCTAAAGGACATCAGAAAAATTCCTGTACGTCTTAAAATTTCAACTGGGAACTATATCCTGCAAACCCACAAGGCATCATTTTCAAAGAATAACTTTATAAGTCCAACTTGTAAACTCTGTGGTAAAGCGGATGAAACGGTGGAACATTTTATTCTATTGTGTGAAAAGTTAGAAGAGACAAGAATACCACTTTTGTCAAAGATCTTAGATAATGGAAGCCTGATCCTAGCCAAAGTTGCAACTTCGTTTCCAATTGATCTTATCCAACTAATCATCAATCCGTTCTGTTATGTAGACATTAATGCAAACAGAGCTGTTTTTAAGGAAACCAGTAACATTTTGGAACCCCTGTGTAGACAGTTGCTTTATAATATGCATAACAAACGCTATGCTTTATTAGCTAATATAGATAAGCAAGACAGTAGAAAATCTAACTTCTAATTGCTTAATAGTGTAGTTTAGTAAGATTGGCCTTGCAAGTACATATCGGGCACACATGGTCCCAGAATGAGTTGTTTTTGTATTCAAAGAACATTTTAGTTTTATTTCTATCAAAGTTTTTCTAATGTTTTATTTTGTGTATGTAACATAAATTCTTGAGGTGGCGGAAAATTTTAATATATGAAGTGATGCGCGTTGTATTGTGTTATATTGCGTATTGACATTTTCCTCTGTGTGAATGGAGGTGTGCCTTGATTGGCAGAATTACGATTATAGATAGATAGTGGGGGAAAAAAAGGGGGGTGGGGTGAAAACTGTTGATATGAGAGCGTGAGAAGTAAATGACATACTTAATATTTTACCTGTATAGATTGATAGGTAGGTAATTGAGGTCAATATTTTAATCTTGTTCAAATAGACAGACATAAACTTTCTTTTCACATTTATGAAATTGTAAAATTATGTAGTTGGTAAATCCACCGAAGTCAAAAGTGTCACGGCTTTATGTGAATTGTATCCAATGTACTAAACCAATACAGAGTGCTAGTTCACTTGTTGATATATCAAGTTACTGAACCAGTTCTTAATCACGCAGGCTGTGCGAAGAAGCAGCTATAACTAGTTTCAAAGTCTTAGATTTAGAAAACGACCATTTGATATTTTTACGGGGGGGGGGGGGGGGGGGGGGGTAATTTATCCGAATTTGATGTTTTTATTTACATCAGTTGTTAGGCATGCTTCTGCGTCATCGTCTCCTCAATTATCCGGTATTTTATGTTGCAGAATATCATTTTCATCCTGTCTTGGGCAAAGTTTTTCATTTTCAAAACCCATCTAACCAAACCCTTGAATACTAACTGGTCGTCCCCTTACATTCATACAGACCTCCTGCACCCGAGACTAGCACACTACGTGTAAATTATCAAGCATTCTTGAAAGTAATGGTGACTTAGCCAGGCCATGGATTCAATTTAAGTTTTTTAATGACTTTATAGCTGTCAAGTTGTACATCACAATGTACAAAATCCTCTTTACTATGGCCATCGCTCTATATGGGTATAAAAAAGAAGATGTGGTATGATTGCCAATGAGACAACTGTCCACAAAAGATCAAAATGACACAGACATTAACAACTATAGGTCACCGTACGGCCTTCAACAATGAGCAAAGCCCATACCGCATAGTCAGCTATAAAAGGCCCGATAAGATACAATATCTATGGCCAGACACAACTTTTTAAATTAAATGATGGCAACATTTTATGGTACGAAGATGTCCCAGCAGGCTACTTCTTTATATCTATTTATAGCTTTGTCCGCCATGACATGGAGGATAGAAAATAACGCCATCTGTCTGACCTTGTGTAAAAAATTGACAGCACTTTCATTATGGTCAGCAGGTGCGAGAAAGAATCCAATCACAGAACAGAACAGCGTGTTGAATAGGAGATGTTGCTAAATCTGACTAATGACCAAAATATCCATGGCATTAAATGGCCCAATTTAGTAGACTTATGGAGATAATATTAATCACTCTTTTGGATAAATTTTTGATTAAAAGATAGTTCTGAATAGCTGATTATAATATTTGCGAATAGAAAGAGAGTAGTTCTATAACATAGACTTCGCATTCTTTTCCATTTTCTAACGTCTTTATACTGATATTTTCAGGCCCATTCTATGTTTTTTGTACTGGAACATTTTTGAAAAACAAGTATGAATTCCCGAGGACAAGGGACGCAATAAAATATCATTGACTTGTGAAATTCTTAATTTTTGTGAGATAGAAAATATACAAATAAGGAGATGTGGCATAATTGCCAATGAGACAACTATTCACCTAAGTTCAAATGAAGTCACGGGTGTTAGCAAAAAGGGGCAAATGTACGGCCTTCGACAAGGAAAAAAACTCGAACCGTATATTTGTATTTTACAAGTTTGAAATGACAAGTTTTAAAATTATAGTTCTGAAGTCAGGGTCTGGAATCAAACAAGTATGATATCACCCCTGAAGTTCGTTGACTTTTGTCTTCTTTCCTGTATCTACGGACTAACCAATGTAAGATTTAAGTTCTTTTGAAAATCTTTCTAACACGAAAAAATAACATGATTCCTATACAAATTATGTATTTTCTTAGTTTAATTTCCTGATCTGCAAATATGACTAAGATAGCGTTGATTTTCATGGTAACAAAAAGTGTCATGTATGATATACATATATTTAGATTACATTTTCATCTTAAATTGTTAAAATAGAAATCAATTTAACATTTTTTTTAGAATATGGAAGGAAGATGTTCAAATCTAGCAATATAAACAAAGAATTTTTAATACCTTAAAATTTTGATAAATAAATAAATATGAATTCCATAATATACAAACGACTATTCAACACTGAAAAGGGGGGGGAGGTTGTTGGTTTATTTTTAATTAAAACAAACACATTCTGATTCACTTCCCACGGTACCATTGAAGAAACAAGTGTGTTCATAATGGAATAGTGAAGAAAATATCATGATTGAGAGTTTTTTGTCATTACTAATTTATGTTAAGTTATAATAATTTGTCTTACAAAATTACAAAACTGGACTGTGCGTGACAATATTAAATTACTCGATTCCCCCGAGGTGTGAAATAAAATTAAGATTTAAAAAACACCCCGACCCCCTCAAAGTTAAGTTGTCATCTTTAAGAAAAGGCTATCCGGGACTAAAGACAATTCTCTACGTTCACCCCTCACTCACTATCCCATTCCCGGACTTCTGACAATTTCCTCCTTTCAATCCCTCCCCTTACCCTTTTCCATTACTCCAGCTCCCCCTTCCTCCCTATCTAATTTCAAAACTCAAAGAACATGTACTTACATTTACAAAATGAAGGTTAAAAACAAATTTGAATTTCGAAAACTGTACCACATTCATAACAAGTCTCGATGTACCACATTCATAACACGTCTCGACGTCTAGTTGGATTTTTCATTTTAATCCTCTGTTTGAATCACCAATGCATTGTTAATTTAAAAATTTTAAGTCTTGTTTTGTAAATACCTTTCAAAACCAAACGTCCTTTTAACATGGATGAAACGAAATATTTCAGGGTCATCTGAAGTTTATTTGTCCGTTCTATTCTTAACTGACCATGTCCATAATTATACCCAGGGGTCAGTATAGTTTGAGTTATTAACAGTTAAAAAGTTTTTAAAGCATCATGTGTCTTATTTAATTAAAGTGTTAAACGAGCAAATTTATCAATTAATCAAAATTTTATGATATGTTTATTTGGCATATTGTCTTGTATACGTTTTTTTTCCCTTCTAAAATTAACAATGCATGTATATTTATTTGTTTATATCAAATGTTCACAAGCTAACGAACATCCAACTAAGGAGAACACACATACATCTAAATTGAACTAAATATACCATTTTAAAACTTTTTTATTTACATATACAAAAAATAAAGATTTGAGATTTGAATTTTTGCAAAAAGTTAAAAATATCTATTCCGATATAGATAATATGGATAATTTGGATAAATTGGTTTTATGTCTTTCTTGTCCGTCAATTATGCAGTATGCTGCTTCATTTGTTAAAAAGTCATGGTCACTGAGGAGGATGGACTCAACAACTGCATGATAGATACATATATGTATATAATGTTTGGTTCTTTTGTTGGTTTTTTCTGTATGATGTGTTGTAAAATTACTATGTTGATTTATGTATGCCTTCAACCCATATGGGTACAAATGTGCATTATATTCAATAAACTTAAACATAATAATTTTCGTTCATTTATTATTTCGCAATCAACAATAATACATATATTTGAAATAGATTACCGGAAACATACGGACATATATATTTATAATAGATTATCGTAAACAAACGGACATATATTTGTAATACATTACCGAAACAACCGGACATATATTTGTAATAGATTATCGGAAACAATCGGACATATATTTGTAATAGATTATCGGAAACAATCGGACATATATTTGTAATAGATTATCGGAAACAACCATACATATATGTGTTATAGATTATCGGAAACAACCGGGCATATATTTGTTATAGATTATCGTAAACACCCGGACACATATTTGTAATAGATTATAAAAAAAACCGGACATAAATTTGTAATAGATTATCGGAAACAATCGGACATATATTTGAAATAGATTATCGAAAACAAGCGGACATATATTTGTAATGGATTATCGGACATATATTTGTAATAGACTATCGGAAATAACCGGACATGTACATTTGTATTTGTAATAAATTACCGGAACAACCGGACATATATTTGTAATAGATTATCGGAAACATACGGACATATATTTGTAATAGATTATCGTAAATAACCGGACATATATTTGTAATACATTATCGTAAACAACCCGATATATATATTTTTAAAGATGATTGTAAACAACCATACACATATTTGTAATAAATTATCGGAAACACCCGGACATATATTTGTAATAGATTATCGGAAACACCCGGACATATATTAGTAATAAACTATCGGAAACAACCGGACATATATTTGTAATAAATTATCGGAAACAATCGGACATATATTTGTAAAAAATAAATTGCATTGTTTTACAATAGATTTAACAAGTAACTTTTAAATTTAATAGAAATAAGTTAAGTTGTGCATTGACTTATACTTGAAGTTTTAACATTATATTGTCATACAAGAAGACAGAAAGAAAAGAACAAATTATAAAAGATAAAATTACTCAAAATGGTCACCAAAAAAATGCGCATATCAGTAACACCGTGTGACGGTTCATAGCATAGCAATTATCATTTCTTTAATGTTGTGGACCATTTTTCTCGGTTCTTATTTCATTTTTACCGATTATTCTCTATTCCATATATTTAAGCACCCCATTATTCTCTGTTCCATATATTTAAGCACCCCATTATTCTCTATTCCATATATTTAAGCACCCCATTATTCTCTGTTCCATATATTTAAGCACCCCATTATTCTCTATTCCATATATTTAAGCACCCCATTATTCTCTGTTCCATATATTTAAGCACCCCATTATTCTCTATTCCATAATATATATTTAAGCACCTTATTATTCTCTGTTCCATATATTTAAGCACCCCATTATTCTCTATTCCATATATTTAAGCACCTTATTATTCTCTGTTCCATATATTTAAGCACCCCATTATTCTCTATTCCATATATTTAAGCACCTTATTATTCTCTGTTCCATATATTTAAGCACCCCATTATTCTCTATTCCGTATATTTAAGCACCCCATTTATATTCTCTGTTCTATATTTAAGCACCCCATTATTCTCTGTTCTATATTGTTTTGGCCTGTTTCTCTCTATTCTCTATTTTTAGTCATTTTGTCTTCGTTTCTTCTTATCAATCCGTAATCCCCTTTCCTCACCCTCATCGAATATATGTATAACCTATTGGTCATCATCCTGGTTTATTTATTTATACATTCTTTGACAAATGACAACTAATCTAGAGGCGACATTCATAATATAAGTGGACGAATATAGACTTTGATGTATTCTCAAACCGGGCGTGATGTCTAGTGTCCGAAATATATGTAAAAATAAAACTTATATGAAGCAGCTTCTACATAGTAATTTATATACAAGTTATATATAGTTAAACTACAAAAATGTTGACCTTTATAGATGCTTTCAATCTGTTGGTATTCGCCATGGGCTGTCTATTTTTACACTTGAAGACCCGGATGGTGAACTTTATGTACAGGGAATGATAATGATAAGACAATACATGTGTCTCGACTTAGTTACCCGATTTACCCATATGTTTAGTGCATTCCCGATGGCGGATCCAGGGAGAGGGTTCCGGGGGTTTTAACTCCCCCTTTTTTTAAACTATCAATGTATTTGAATGGGAACATATGTTTGGAAACCCCAACCCCACGACACAGGCACTTGTCTCACAACATTTTTTTCTGAGACAAGTGCCTGTGTCTGAGGATGAGGAACTCCCCCTTTTGGAAATAATAGATCCACCCCTGATTCCCTCACGTTCTTTTGGTATGGTATTATAAACTAGGCAAAATACAGAAATTATGTCGGTCGTTCGAACATTGGTGGTCAAACATTTTGGATTATAACTTTCCTTGAGAATTGGTTTTATCGTGTCGTATTGCCTGTAATTTTCGATTGGTGTTAAAAAAAACGCTTTAAAATAATGTCGGGTATAAAAAAAACATGATGCCGTTAACATTTTCGATTACCTCCACTTTCTAATGAAATAATTGTACGCGGAATATAACGACTGAATTATACAGGTTATTTTGTTGATTGACTTGATGATTTATCAGGCCGGATGTTTATTACAGTGACATGGACATACAATACAAGGTAAAAGTCGAGACACACCTCCTTTCTGGACAAGCTGACCAGTCTGTGCTAACAAATATGACAAAAATAAGTGTCAGTTAATAGATGTCTTGTTTTAAAAATCTTAATATTGATTAATGGCAAGGACGCTTTAAGAAGAGGGTCTGAATGGACAGATATTTATTTCTATGATCGAATGTTTATGTCCATGTTTCTGTCTTCTTTGCTTTTGTGTCCATTAGCCTCTATTCTGAAACCTCCAAATTCTTCTCAATTCTCTGAACCTTACCATAACCATCTCAGAACGACTGCATGTTTTTAAATTGGTTTCACTTTTAGCACATGGTCAGGAGTTTGTCAGTAGTTCGGTGGTTGTCTTCGGTTCATGTCTGTCATATTTGATTTTTGTAAATTGTTTTGTTCTAAATTAGACCTCCAGTTTTCTTAATTAAAGTGTTTTATATTTTCATGTCAAAGGGTCGTTCGTTTACCTGTTTTAACATTACTGTCAATATTTTAGAAGTCCACGTATAAGTCGTTAATTAAATATCAGTTAAATGAAGGTCAAAGACGTACATCAATGAGTGTGCAGCTATGAAAGAAATCCAACATGACAAAATATGAAACAATTCAAACGAAAAAAAAAGATTTATGAGAAAACATGAATACAGAAAAACAAAAAAGACGAACAGCTACCAAACAACATGGTCCTTTTATCTATCAGAGGTCACCACAGTGGACGAGCCGACATATAATAGAGCCGGTGTAAATAAAATATAATAATCAGTTGGTAAATGTAAAAAAAAAGGAAACCCAATATAATCTCAGTTAAAACTTTCCTTTTTGTTTGCAAAGCTCACAAGGATCTGAAAACGCTACGTTCTACATTCGGCTTTAGGGATCTTTCGGTATCCTCTGGTTTTGTCCGATTAATACACACCTTCAAAAATTTGAAGGCTGACATTTCATTGGCTGATGTAATGAAAAACAACTGAACAGAAAGTAAAAGGGAAGAGTTGTTAGATCCGCGCAAACAAAGCATTGACACATAATCTGTACGTTTTCACAAGATTGTTGTTTAAAGTAGCTTATTTTTTAGAATATGTAGAAACAAATTTTCGCGCTTTTAATTTGTGTATACACATTTTCAATATGCAGCAAAGACTTATTTAACATTTCTGAGAATTGCCTTGTATAAATTATGATAATATTAATGTGTAGAAGACATTTTTGATAAATCTGTATGTTTATAAATAATGAAGTTCACTATCTTCTAAATCTATTATTGTACTTCATTCAAGGTCTACACCAATCTATTCTTGTACTTCATTCAAGGTTACTTTTCACTTACCCAAGGTCATGATTATTTATAACTGAAAATGTGAATGATGGACAGGTGGAGCAATTTAGAACTTTGTTAATTATAACCCGAATAATCCAGTCATTATATTCCGTTCATTATATCACTCCTTGAAAACTAAACAATAGTGGATAGACATGATAGAGGGCGCTGAATTATTCGAGATATATAAATTAAAAAAATAAAGGCACCCCAATTAAGAGTGTTTTCATATATCCTCAATCATTCGAAAAAATCCGCTAGCAATTGACTGGATTGTAAAAATATGGCCTTCACATAGGCCACACCTAATAATATTTTTGTTTGCCCAAACCCTACCCAAACATTGAGACAGTGGTAGGTATAGGTAGGCATTTTCTTTTCTTTTTTGACAAAGACAAATTTAAGCACCAGATGTGTATAAGTCTTCATGCC
The DNA here is from genome assembly GCA_019925275.1 of Mytilus edulis. NCBI lineage: Eukaryota > Metazoa > Mollusca > Bivalvia > Mytilida > Mytilidae > Mytilus > Mytilus edulis. Next base: position 3,629,992 of record CM034362.1, on the reverse strand, counting down.
TATTTGAATAAAAAAAAACAACAACATTTTCACATCAGGACAATAAAATGTTTTGAGTAGGCAGCTATTTTCTGGGTAGGTAGGGTTAGGGCAAACACGCCTATTCTTTTCTATGGACTTTACTCGTCCGACATTTAAATAATTTCTCATGTTGCGCATGGTTCTGTGAGATTATGTACACATGTGCGAGTGCTATGCTCTCAGCAGCAGTGTGTTAAAGGAGTTTGTTCATTAATGATCACTTACTCGGCAAAACTCTAATGATCACTTGCTCGACCAAACTCTAATGATCACTTGCTCGAACAAACTCTAATGATCACTTGCTCGAACAAACTCTAATGATCACTTGCTCGGCCAAACTCTAATGATCACTTGCTCGGCCAAACTCTAATGATCACTTGCTCGGCCAAACTCTAATGATCACTTGCTCGGCCAAACTCTAATGATCACTTGCTCGGCAAAACTCTAATGATCACTTGCTTGGCCAAACTCTAATGATCACTTGCTCGGCCAAACTCTAATGATCACTTGCTCGGCCAAACTCTAATGATCACTTGCTCGGCCAAACTCTAATGATCACTTGCTCGGCCAAACTCTAATGATCACTTTCACGGCAAAACTCTAATGATCACTTGCTTGGCCAAACTCTAATGATCACTTGCTCGGCCAAACTCTAATGATCACTTGCTCGGCCAAACTCTATTGATTACTTGCTCGGCCAAACTCTATTGATTACTTGCTCGGCCAAACTCTAATGATCACTTGCTCGGCCAAACTCTAATGATCACTTGCTCGGCCAAACTCTAATGATCACTTGCTCGGCCAAACTCAAATGATCACATGCTCGGCAAAACTCTAATGATCACTTGCACGGCAAAACTCTAATGATCACTTGCTCGGCCAAACTCTAATGATCATTTGCTCGGCCAAACTCTAATTATCACTTGCTCGGCCAAACTCTAATGATCACTTGCTCGGCCAAACACTAATGATCACTTGCTCGGCCAAACTCTAATGATCACTTGCTCGGCCAAACTCTAATGATCACTTGCTCAGCCAAACTCTAATGATCACTTGCTCGGCCAAACTCTAATGATCACTTGCTCGGCAAAACTCTAATGATCACTTGCTCGGCAAAACTCTAATGATCACTTGCTCGGCAAAACTCTAATGATCACTTGCTCGGCCAAACTTTAATGATCACTTGCTCGGCCAAACTCTTATGATCACTTGCTCGGCCAAACTCAAATGATCACTTGCTCGGCCAAACTCTAATGATCACTTGTTTTTGATGCGTTTTGTTATTTGATTTTGCCATGTGATAATGGACTTTCCGAATTGATTTTCTTCTAAGGCCAGGATTTTTTAATTTGTTGGTTTACGGATCCGCCGACCCGATTTTGCCGATTCCTAGAATAAAAATAAAATTGACTTTTCATGCTTTTTTATTCCCGCCGACCCAAACAAATACATTATCCCTGAAAAATAATTAAATGATTCTTTTTTTATGAAATGAAATGCATGAATCACTAACAAAATTGATAACACTCTCTGTTGTGAAAAAATAAAACTTCCAGTTTACGTTTCTAAAAATAGACAAATCAATTATAACTGACCTTGAAATGTCGTTTACGCAAATAATTTTGCGGAACGAAATCTGTGTTTAAAACCCATTACACAATAAGTTCGTTTCCCTTATTTGTCATCAGTCTGTAAGATGCATAATCTCATAGAAATAGACTTGTCCAAATGTGGACAGGTGGAAAGCACCTTGGAAGTAAAATTCTGAATATCAACAAGTCATTTAGAATTTTCTTGTTTCATGGATAATAAAAAAAAAAATATCGTCCATTTGGATAAAAAAACGGGAATGCATGACACTAGATTATAAACCAGATATTCTCGTTTTTTCCATGGACGAGTCTATTACGTTTTTGACACGTGTGTTGAAACTTATTTTCGTACGACGTTTTTTACATTTTTTTCTTTATCAGTTTTCGTTTTTGAAGATCATTACTCACCAAGTTTTCTGGAATTGATTAAGAGCTACGCGAATTTGTTTTTCTTGTTTGTGAAAAGACGATTTAATTTCGTCTTTGTCTGTGAACATCCCCCTTTTTTACGGCAAATCATTAGACAATGTCATGCGATATTTATGACAGCTGAGCAAGAATATTTCATCGAACTAAAATTTGAAATGATGACAAAATAGCATAAAAAACATTTTGTTAGAATGGTGAAATGTATATTTATTTTGCATTTTTTTTTTCTGTCTTGAAAGATATTTTTTTTTTTTTTTTTTCCCGACCGACCGACCCGACTTTTTCATGGGGAAAATCCGTAAACCAACAAATTAAAAAACCGTGGCCTAAGTTCAGTATTTTTGTGATTTTACTTTTTGCTCAGCAAAACTCTAATGATCACTTGCTCAGCCAAACTCTAATGATCACTTGCTCGGCCAAACTCTAATGATCACTTGCTCGGCAAAAATCCTGCTTCTACTGCCGGACTTATTTATGCTGTTAGTTTTTTTCGTTTGAATTGTTTTACATTTGTCGTTTCAGGGAAGAAGTAATATTTTAAGGGTGCTTGTTAAAAAATGTCATTAAAACAGAAAATTCGGGAATGTTAATAATTATCAGAGTAGGTAGAATAAACGGACAAACATGTAGTTTTTTTTATGCAGTACTGGAAATAACATCCTATATTTGACCATCTTTATTGCATTAATGAACAATATATGATGCATGTAATATTGGCCACTGTACACGAAACAAGAAGTAGACACAAGTTTATAAATTAGACAAAAAACGTAGTCATGTTTGATACCAAGTATTGTATACATTTCAGAGCAACAAAAACCTCGTCGGAAACAGGACTGAACTCGGATATAGGATGATCAATCAATAACTATCATGTTAATCAGGCCAAATAATATAAATATTTGTTTTAATGTTCCTTTTAGAAAAATATGGTAGATATTTTCTATACATGCATATTGTTTTCCCTCTTGGTATATAATCAATGTATATGGGGAGATTTTTCACAAATCAATATTAAAAGTGCCGATAAAAATCCAGGGTAGGCCTTTTGTCCGTACATAAAAATGTGGTAGGCAGGGAAACCCTAAACTAGACTATTTTAACTTTGGTAAAAGTATGAGAATCAATATTAAAATAACTAGACGAAATTTTAATCAGGTATAAAAGAAATAGACCATCGGATTCATTTGGGATTCATGTACACAACACGTACAAGAACAAAAATTTAAAAATATACCTATTACTTAATATGTAAAATATTCTACAGTACACTGACCCTCCTCGCCAATCCAACAGTCATTAATGACCTCTTCAACAATGAAGATAAATATAATAAAACAAAGTAATTCTGACAAATAAAATTACAAAACAAAAAATTTAGACATAAGAAGATATATATTTAATGTTGATATATATCAATAAAATAGAAATAAAATTGAATTTAAATTAATTGGTATACATATATTCAAATTCCCAATTTTAAATTCAATATTTTATTGCTATTTAAAATTTGATATAAAAGGCTTGACAACAAGAAAATCAAATACGGACAATCAAACTAAATGTAAGAAAAAAATATTAATTTGTTTTGACCGATAACAATTAATTCGATAATATGTAAATTTAAAACCAATGAAGGTCAACACAATTAAAGGAGAACCAAACACTCGACTCTGAAATTGTTTCTACATTTAATTCCAATGCAATTCTGTTAAAATTTGTAATCCATGGGAAAAAAAACATGTGCGGATACAAGATTGGGAAAAGCGGGGGGGGGGGGGGGGGGGGGGGGGGGCTGGCCAACGTAACGTTTGGACTTAAACTTTCCAATCCACAAGTGCATCCCACTCCATAATCTGCCTCTAAAAATGGATGGGTGATTGGTAAACTTAAAAATCTGTTTGGATTCATACATGCATGCACACACTTCTTCCAGCATTGATCCACAACTGATCTGTGTGGAGTATCTTATTTGGCACTCATTTTCAAAATGTTTTAAAATGGCTGACACCGTAAGTAGCAAGACTTGTCAGTTCCCATATGTTAAGTTGAGTCGCAGTTGAATCACTCTTTTCTTGGACGATCAATGCATTTGCATTAGGACATATAGTTGTAACCCCCTTTTTTTCTCGAGGGTTTGGAAACCCCCTTTATAAATGGCTGGATCCGCCCCCCGAGTCGTGCCGGCACCTAAAATACTAAGTTCATTAGGCTCTCATAGTATAAAGAGATTATTTAGTCGTGCCGACACCAAAAACATTACAACGCCGTGCCGTCACATAATTAAATTAAAGTCTTTAAGACAAGGAATTTGAAAATATAGCATTTCAACTTTACATTATCGAAATTACAAAACCGACACAGAATTGAAGAGAAATGCTTACATTAGCGCCTAAATAAGTACTTTACCGCCGGAAATTCTCTATAGGTAGCATATGAGGGTATGTTGTTTCTTCTTCTCTTCAAAAAGAGAGAGAGAAGGAGCTAACCCTTTACCATCATGAAACAAGTGCTCGTAGAGAGCGAATAAATAAGTTTAATCCGTATTAAATCAAGTGCCTGTTTTATCCTAAAACAAAACGGCCATGAATCATTTAATGCCGACCATAATCAGGCGTGGTCATTCATTAATTACGTACATGTTACGTAGAATGGACAATTATTTGGAAAAAAAAGTGCAATATAACTTTAACAGAAAATTTCATTTACCTTTATCATAGAGCTAGCCTTGGATACAAGAACCATTTACTAAATTATTTGACCTAGTGGTCAGTGCTGACCAAGCATTAATATGTATTGGTCATTTAATTTAAAACTTACCTGTATCGTCTGCTTATTTTCAGGCGGGAAACAATTTGATGTCCGTCTGTGTCAATCCACATACACGTGATGGTCTGACGTAACCGGTATTTGAATGCATATATCTTTTAAAATGTCTAATAATTTACACCACTGACCTAGTAGTGATTATTTCCATAATCTGTGTGGGCAGTCTGCACTCTTGACCATTGGTCAATACACGACGAATACGTGTTAATGTGTATCTGAAGAAATATACACAGTTAATTTATACCGGTATTTTCCCTTCTATCTTAAAGAAGTAGGTCGAATTAATTTATGTACTACGATATCAAATATTGAAATTAAAATGCATTCTTCAGATTAAAAACTGGCAGTTGACTAAAAACCGGTAATTCCTTTGAGTGGTCATTTACTAATTATCGTTATTTTTTTCAAATATAGGAAAACTGAAAGATTTCTAAGCCGATTTGCATAACAAATTTTAAGTACCGATTTCCATCAACGCACTCTGATTCACGTCATAAAAAATCCATGGTCATATTTCTAAGCTGGCGACCTTGACCAAAGGGCAATAGTAATAACCGGCCAGCTGATGCGAGGAGCATCTGGTATTCATTGCCCTCCTCCCTCTTCAGACGATCCCGGCATTCACTGCACGCCAGCCGCGTCGTTTTCGCGGTCAAATACAGGGTAATATGCACTTGGCATGCTCGGTCATTATGCAGCGCGTCACAGAAACCTCTGGGTGAACCCGTGTTTTTCCTTGTTCGTTTGTGATAACTCAGACGGCACACAGACACGTTAATATTGGTATTTTTCTCAGGTGAAAACTGATTCGTGTACGAAGGTTATTCCTTTATACTTGTGATCTAATTATACTTATATTTTGGTTGAAAATATTAATGATATTGCCGAGGTCAAAAATATATATTTTTATGTAAGATTGATATTAAAATCGATTTTTGAAAAGATAATAAATTACTATAATCTTTATTTGAAAATTAACCCATTAGTATAATGGTCACAGATTAATTAAACTATTTTGTGTGCTTGAATGAAAACGAAAATATTATAAATATATTATATATACATGTCTGCCATTTATCTTTCTTTTTTGTAACTTTGGAACCGAAAAACTTCGAAAATAATCAAATTGCTTTATGGTTGATATATTTTTTGCTTTGGGAGCTATCATTTGATTTTTGATAGGGGAGTGAGGGGGGCTAGATGAAATTTTAAGAAAAAGGCAGGACAGGAGTTTTGAGTAAAAAAAGTCCGGATAATAATTTACGAAGAAAACAATCAGGATAAACTAATAAAAAGACAGGACCGAATAGAGTGAAAAATAAAAAGGCAGGACATAAAAACATAACGTATAGGGATCAAATACGAACTAAATCTGCCTCGGAAAGAACAGGGTAATATTTATTTTGCAAATCTTTAATATACTCAACTTGTTTATTTCGTCAGAAACATGAAAACAAAACGTATAATCATTTTAAAAATATTTTTTTCCCTGTAATAAACAAGATTCCCATTGAATTTTATACATTTATCTTCTAGAATTTATGATCTTGAAGAAATCCGCCTTCCTATTTTTATTCACTTTTATTAACTGCACTTTAAATGTAATTTTTGTTTAAAAATAACATATTTAATATTTGAACGTCATTCTTTTAAAAGAACAGTCGTGTTGATTTAATGTAAACTTTTTACTTCAGTTTTTTTTTAAATGAATCATGAATGAAATTGATCAAATAATAATATTATTCTGAATATTTAAAAAATATTCTTAAAGAAAGAACAATATAATCTACTGACAATTTACTTAAAAAGAAGGTGCGAAAAATATCTTTCAAATTTTGTGTCTAAAATTTCAATAGTATTAAAACATTTCAATCCTTTCGAAATTATATTTATGTTATCCAAACACAAACGAAAATATAGTGCAGAAGGAGGCATGTTTGATTTCAATTAAGGGTCCAGATATGTAAAAAAAAACAACATTTGACATAACAAATCAAAAGCCTTTTTTTAGATTGTTTCAACACTTTTCCTTTTCTATCACTGTTCTAAATATAATTTTTAAAATACTAAAATATAAATGAGAGGAGACATGTTGTAACTCATTTATAATTAAAAGCAAAACAGATTACTCATTTGTTTTTGTGTCATGCTTGTGTTGTTTGTTGTTTATTTGTGTGACACACTATTTAAAAGAGGGATATTGCAATATAAAAAACAGCAGAAGTATATTTTTAAATTTAGTAGAGTTCAGAATAAGTTAACTTCAATCATAAACAGTAGCAGTGATGGAATTGTAATTTTAAGTTATAAGTTTCTCTCGGTTTTTGTTTGTAACCCGGGTTTGTTTTCTCTCAATAGAGTTATAAGTTTCGAACTGTTGCGTACTACTGTTGCCTTTATATACGACATGCAGCAAAAAAGTTCTGCCGTCTATAATTGTATGGCGATGCCGTCGTCCGGGTACATTTAGTTTCAGTACACGTGTACGGATCTCTATCAAATGTATCAAAAGGTTCAATACCACTAAAGAAAGATTGGAATTGTCTTCCGGATTATGTACCCAAATATTTAGAATTTTATATCACTGTAAAAGGACCCGACAAGCAGACAACATTTTTCTGGTTTCCGGTCAATCACTTGTGTATGTAAGTAGATAAAGGAAGATGTGGTATGAGTGCCAATGAGATAAGTCTCCATCCAATAAACTATTGTAAAAAGAAAACCATTATAGGTCGAGGTATAGCCTTCAAGACGGAGCCTTGGCTCACACCGAACAACAAGCTATAAAGGGCCCCAACATTACTAGTGAAAAAAACATTCAAACGGGGAAACCAACGGTCTAATTTATATAAAAACGAGAAACGAGAAACACTTATGAACTACATAAACAGACGACAACCACTGAACACCAGATTCCTGACTTAGGACAGGTGCAAACATTTGCAGCGGGATTAAACGTTTTAATGGTACCAAACCTTCTCCCTTTTCTGAAACAATAGTATAACATCACAATATAGAAAGACACCCTATAAAATATCAATTGGAAGGCTCAATAAAAAAACCGCAAATTATCACACAATGAATGACTTAGTATGAAACTGTATCACAAGGTTCCCGGTGCATTTACATTTGCGCACGTTGCCATTACGTTCGCGCACATTGCCATTCTGTTTGGGTACAATACCAAAACATTTCCGCGCCAAGGCTTTTAATCTTACCATCATGTATTTATAATTTTGATTTTGGGTTGTTTATTCAAGTGGACACAAATAAGGGTGCAAAATTAATCTTGGTCGATTTCAATATGCTGAATCTGATAATGTATTTAGGTTTTGGACTTAGTGCCTTTTTTGTAATTCGGTCCTCCCTGAAGGTTCCAAAGTGTCCAAACTTAAATATTGTTTGATAACAAAAAATGAACGACAAGGTTTTTTGCAAAGCTGAATTGCTTTAAAATTGTTCGATTTCATTTGTGTTTTTTTTTTTTATTACATTTAAGAATTACTTCCATTACAATGTTTAAGCTTATAACTTGTCTTATCTTTGAAGTGATATGCAAATGAGAAGCAGTCATCCACTTTTGAAATATTACGAACAGTTTTGCTGATTCAGATATTTAAACTTTAGTATTATTTGTTTATATATTTGATTTGCGTAGTTAGCTAAAAGTCTATTAAAAAAATTTCAGGTCTTTTAACACATTCTACCTTCATTCTGTGTCAGAAACCCTTGATGTGTCAAATTTTTAATCCCAACCCAATTCCAGAAAAAAAAAATGTTTCAAGCTTAAACATAGTATCTATTCTTTCAGTAAGATTATTTGTAATTCATTTGTTACACATATTTGCTATTTGGAATTATATTTGTATATTTTGTGTGTATATAATACTTCTGTCTGTTTTTTTCATGATTTGTGTATTTTTGTAATCTATATTTTGATTATATTGATTATACATGTACCTATATGTTGTAAAAAAATTGGTCAATACAGAATTGAATTGTATTGTCCCAACTGTTCAGAGTTCGACCACCGCGGTCGTATCAAGCTGTGCCCCGCGGATCATTTTATTTTAATTTAAATTTTTACAACATACATATGCATCTTCTAAGATATTTATTAAGAACGGACAAACAAAGAAATACTGCATTATTATATATAATCCCACATTCAGGCCTTTTGTTATACATGTACATGATTAAAAATAGTTAAAAGTAAGTTTTATCTGCGTGCTGACACTTTATAGTACGATGACCGAGTAAGGAAAAGTCGCTTATTTAAGGAGTTAAATTTTCATTCGGACTATACGGCTATAAATCACAGTAGTAGTAGTTCAAAGGTTAAAGTTAACATTTTGACTTGTAGTCAAAAAATCGTACGGTGCAATTTTTGTAAAATAGAGCTTTGAAGTACGTTAAGTTACTAAAACGAAAAATCGACTTAGAAAAGTTTTGAGGTCTACATTGTAAAAGAACATCAGTGTTATGATTCTGTTGTTATATACATTGTTGTTACACCTTATTTTAACGATTTCAAATAAGTTTAGCAAAATTAATCCGTTATTAAAGAGTTTATGTAAAAGATTACCAGTCCACTACAAATATTTTGCATTTAATAGAATATGTTTCAATTTAATTTCTTCTTTATTTTCTAACGCAAAATGTAAGATTGTTAACATTTATATGATATTTCATACCTTTATTAATCAATAATATTAAATTCATTTATCTCAGAAGCATTATTTCAGCAATTCAAGCCAGACACAAGTCATAATGCTCATATAAAGGAGCTATTTGAAGCTCATAAACAGCTTCTTATAGATACATATAAGCAATGGGGATGTGCTGTATCACTTACATTCAAATACTAGGATGTTTTCCTTGAAGCAGTAGACATTTTGCTTTCAAATGTTAGTGCAGAACGAGAGGGAAATGATCAATTCCTTGAGATCGTCATCCCAAATGTAGGTCCTTATAATTTGTGTAACCAAACGTATCAATTACTGAAGGTGAATGCCAGTTTACATACTCGATATGCTTCAACTTTCTGAGAATTTTATAGATGGCTACTTTGCTTTAAGACAGACTCCTGGACATTTTAACGGTATATGGGCCGACATGGCAACATAAAAGACCGTTATAAAAGCCCAAGGGGGTCAGGTGGCACTGAAGGCATAACAAATCAAAAGTCCGCGCTTGTTAGATTGACCCTTACTAGACATTTCTAAGAATCCCTTAGTCGTGTAACGCTAAAAAGGGCTGGAATTGCTGCACCATCTCTCTCAACTTACATTGGAGATGGTATGACATTGGTTCAATATATTGATATTGGCTTCCACCAAAGTGGATCAGATTATTGAGGGGAGAAGTATTCCTGACTGCAAAACTTTGAAATATCCCCTATGATTCCACCTGATGTGAAATTTTCAAAGGCATTTATACTAACACTGTTAATGGCTGTCGTAGCTTATTTAGCACCCAATAGGAGACCTAGGTCGATACTCACTGCCTTAAACTTTGACACGAAGTTTAGAGAAATGGGAAAGAGCGCACGAACAATCATACGGACCTCTAATACAAATGTGATTGGTCTGTGTGTTCACTACTTTAAATATATGACACATTTAAGAGAGTTGTGATTGCAGATGGGGAACATAATCAGTGTGAAGGATGGGCGGAGATTTTCACCTATTCACTAACTACGTATGTGTCTGTTTTCCCCAACAATTTGTTAACTATTAACTGCTGTACATGCAGTTACCGGATGAGACACAACTTTGTCTCTGTTTGGAGTAGGTAAGCACACTGTTTACAAGATTTTGAAGGAAACGCACGACTATTTCAGTGGTTTTTAGAGTTTCGGTAAAATTGACAAAGATAAACCCCACGCTTGGGCTTGAACGTTAATTTCAAAGCTTTATGATCAGAAAACTCTCTTTAAAACTTGCCACCAGTAAAGATTTAAGCTTATTCGGGTCACCTCCCTGTGAGGCGGCAGTGACACAGCATGTTTCCGTACTTCGTTTCAAACTAAAAATTTGGACCGCATTACACATAGCTAAACCCCTATTCCGTCAATTTAACAATACGGTTGGTGAAAGTTATATGATTCATTACACCCCGTGTGTTTTAAATGGCATATGTCAGCAGATTTCCTGCAGGATCTTGTGTTTTCATTGAAGGGAAAATCTCGATGTAAAAAAGTTAGGTGTTTGTTCACAACAAAACCCTACATGTCCGGAGCTTTGCTACTGTAAAGGGTCAACATTACGTAGAAATTTTAAATCATGTTCATGAAACGTGCGTATTGCGTACTAAATTATAATCCTGGTACCTTTGATAACTATTTACACCACTGGGTCGATGCCACTGCTGGTGGACGTTTCGTCCCCGAGGGTATCACCAGCCCAGTAGTCAACACTTCGGTGTTCGGTGTTGACATGAATATCAATAATGTGGTCATTTATTAATAAATTTCCTGTTACAAAACTTTGAATTTTTCGAAAAACTAAGGATTTTCTTATCCCAGGCATAGATTACCTTAGCCGTATTTGGCACAACTTTTTGGAATTTTGGATCCTCAATGCTCTTCAACTTTTTACTTGTTTGGCTTTATAAATATTTTGATATGAGCGTCACTGATGAATCTTATGTAGACGAAACGCGCGTCTGGCGTACTAAATTATAATCCTGGTACCTTTGATAACTACCTTGACAGATGCACCAGAAGATACTCCTGGTATAATGCTGTTGTGTGGATCTCTTTGATTAGATTTTTGAATTGTAACTGTTTTTGAGGTATTGAGTACTTTTTGGTTATAAAATGAATTATAGGAATGAGCTTAGGCAAAATACGCCTTCATTATAGAAGGCTTCTTCCGGTAAAATAATAATATTTATCTTTTATTGCTGAGGTTGAATATCAGTCGACAAGGTAACTACTGTAACAGAAATTGTGTAGAATAGATCAAGTGTTTGAAAAACACAAATTACAAGAATAAATCGATTTCCTAATTACATTTTCGAGATAATTCTTTGTTAATTGATTTGAAAACATGTCTGCATCTGAAATTTAACCTAAATTGGTGTATATATCTTCAAATTATAAAAGTATGGAAGAAAAAAAAGGAAAACACAGAATTTGATCTTTGACCTTATTTCATGCAAAACTGTTACCACATTTCTTTTTGATGACATCGATATTATAAAAGTACTCATTTTCCCGCATCCAATAATATATAATATAGCCATATAGTATGTTTGACGATTAAATATAAGAAATATTGGGTCTGGTCACCGTACTATTAAATGTCTTTTCCTGTTTTAATGAGATTATCTAACAATGCGTATTTGTTATGCAAAAACAAATAAAATATATTTTGTGAAAAACATGAAAAGGGTGGAACTAGTGTCATAGGAGCAGGAAAAGGGTGGAGCAGGAAAAGCACATTTCTTAACGTAACCATGCAGCAAACAAACACTATACTTTTCTATAATTGTAGTCTATACGATGGAGAACAAGCTCGGTGGTGTCAAGGTAGCGTGCTCGCCTCGAGTACATGGGAAGTGTAGTCTATACGATGGAGATAAAGCTCGGTGATGTCAAGGTAGCGTGCTCGCGTCGAGTACATGGGAAGTCATAACTTCAATCCCCGGCTGGTGTCAAGGTAGCGTGCTCGGTGGTGTCAAGGTAGCGTGCTCGGTGGTGTCAAGGTAGCGTGCTCGCCTCGAGTATGGGAAGTCATAACTTCAATCCCCGGCTGGTGTCAAGGTAGCGTGCTCGCCTCGAGTATGAGAAGTCATAACTTCAATCCCCGGCTGGTGTCAAGGTAGCGTGCTCGGTGGTGTCAAGGTAGCGTGCTCGCCTCGAGTATGGGAAGTCATAACTTCAATCCCCGGCTGGTGTCAAGGTAGCGTGCTCGCCTCGAGTATGAGAAGTCATAACTTCAATCCCCGGCTGGTGTCAAGGTAGCGTGCTCGGTGGTGTCAAGGTAGCGTGCTCGCCTCGAGTATGGGAAGTCATAACTTCAATCCCCGGCTGGTGTCAAGGTAGCGTGCTCGGTGGTGTCAAGGTAGCGTGCTCGCCTCGAGTATGGGAAGTCATAACTTCAATCCCCGGCTGGTGTCAAGGTAGCGTGCTCGGTGGTGTCAAGGTAGCGTGCTCGCCTCGAGTATGGGAAGTCATAACTTCAATCCCGGCTGGTGTCAAGGTAGCGTGCTCGCCTCGAGTATGAGAAGTCATAACTTCAATCCCCGGCTGGTGTCAAGGTAGCGTGCTCGGTGGTGTCAAGGTAGCGTGCTCGCCTCGAGTATGGGAAGTCATAACTTCAATCCCGGCTGGTGTCAAGGTAGCGTGCTCGGTGGTGTCAAGGTAGCGTGCTCGCCTCGAGTATGGGAAGTCATAACTTCAATCCCCGGCTGGTGTCAAGGTAGCGTGCTCGGTGGTGTCAAGGTAGCGTGCTCGCCTCGAGTATGGGAAGTCATAACTTCAATCCCCGGCTGGTGTCAAGGTAGCGTGCTCGCCTCGAGTATGAGAAGTCATAACTTCAATCCCGGCTGGTGTCAAGGTAGCGTGCTCGGTGGTGTCAAGGTAGCGTGCTCGCCTCGAGTATGGGAAGTCATAACTTCAATCCCCGGCTGGTGTCAAGGTAGCGTGCTCGGTGGTGTCAAGGTAGCGTGCTCGCCTCGAGTATGGGAAGTCATAACTTCAATCCCCGGCTGGTGTCAAGGTAGCGTGCTCGGTGGTGTCAAGGTAGCGTGCTCGCCTCGAGTATGAGAAGTCATAACTTCAATCCCCGGCTGGTGTCAAGGTAGCGTGCTCGGTGGTGTCAAGGTAGCGTGCTCGCCTCGAGTATGGGAAGTCATAACTTCAATCCCCGGCTGGTGTCAAGGTAGCGTGCTCGGTGGTGTCAAGGTAGCGTGCTCGCCTCGAGTATGGGAAGTCATAACTTCAATCCCCGGCTGGTGTCAAGGTAGCGTGCTCGGTGGTGTCAAGGTAGCGTGCTCGCCTCGAGTATGGGAAGTCATAACTTCAATCCCCGGCTGGTGTCAAGGTAGCGTGCTCGCCTCGAGTATGGGAAGTCATAACTTCAATCCCCGGCTGGTGTCAAGGTAGCGTGCTCGGTGGTGTCAAGGTAGCGTGCTCGCCTCGAGTATGGGAAGTCATAACTTCAATCCCCGGCTGGTGTCAAGGTAGCGTGCTCGCCTCGAGTATGGGAAGTCATAACTTCAATCCCGGCTGGTGTCAAGGTAGCGTGCTCGCCTCGAGTATGGGAAGTCATAACTTCAATCCCCGACTGGTGTCAAGGTAGCGTGCTCGCCTCGAGTATGGGAAGTCATAACTTCAATCCCCGACTGGTGTCAAGGTAGCGTGCTCGCCTCGAGTATGGGAAGTCATAACTTCAATCCCCGACTGGTGTCAAGGTAGCGTGCTCGCCTCGAGTATGGGAAGTCATAACTTCAATCCCCGACTGGTGTCAAGGTAGCGTGCTCGCCTCGAGTATGGGAAGTCATAACTTCAATCCCCGACTGGTGTCAAGGTAGCGTGCTCGCCTCGAGTATGGGAAGTCATAACTTCAATCCCCGACTGGTGTCAAGGTAGCGTGCTCGCCTCGAGTATGGGAAGTCATAACTTCAATCCCCGACTGGTGTCAAGGTAGCGTGCTCGCCTCGAGTATGGGAAGTCATAACTTCAATCCCCGACTGGTGTCAAGGTAGCGTGCTCGCCTCGAGTATGGGAAGTCATAACTTCAATCCCCGACTGGTGTCAAGGTAGCGTGCTCGCCTCGAGTATGGGAAGTCATAACTTCAATCCCCGACTGGTGTCAAGGTAGCGTGCTCGCCTCGAGTATGGGAAGTCATAACTTCAATCCCCGGCTGGTGTCAAGGTAGCGTGCTCGGTGGTGTCAAGGTAGCGTGCTCGCCTCGAGTATGGGAAGTCATAACTTCAATCCCCGGCTGGTGTCAAGGTAGCGTGCTCGGTGGTGTCAAGGTAGCGTGCTCGCCTCGAGTATGGGAAGTCATAACTTCAATCCCCGGCTGGTGTCAAGGTAGCGTGCTCGGTGGTGTCAAGGTAGCGTGCTCGCCTCGAGTATGGGAAGTCATAACTTCATTCCCCGGCTGGTGTCAAGGTAGCGTGCTCGGTGGTGTCAAGGTAGCGTGCTCGCCTCGAGTATGAGAAGTCATAACTTCAATCCCCGGCTGGTGTCAAGGTAGCGTGCTCGGTGGTGTCAAGGTAGCGTGCTCGCCTCGAGTATGGGAAGTCATAACTTCAATCCCCGGCTGGTGTCAAGGTAGCGTGCTCGGTGGTGTCAAGGTAGCGTGCTCGCCTCGAGTATGGGAAGTCATAACTTCAATCCCCGGCTGGTGTCAAGGTAGCGTGCTCGGTGGTGTCAAGGTAGCGTGCTCGCCTCGAGTATGGGAAGTCATAACTTCAATCCCCGGCTGGTGTCAAGGTAGCGTGCTCGGTGGTGTCAAGGTAGCGTGCTCGCCTCGAGTATGGGAAGTCATAACTTCAATCCCCGGCTGGTGTCAAGGTAGCGTGCTCGGTGGTGTCAAGGTAGCGTGCTCGCCTCGAGTATGAGAAGTCATAACTTCAATCCCCGGCTGGTGTCAAGGTAGCGTGCTCGGTGGTGTCAAGGTAGCGTGCTCGCCTCGAGTATGGGAAGTCATAACTTCAATCCCCGGCTGGTGTCAAGGTAGCGTGCTCGGTGGTGTCAAGGTAGCGTGCTCGCCTCGAGTATGGGAAGTCATAACTTCAATCCCCGGCTGGTGTCAAGGTAGCGTGCTCGGTGGTGTCAAGGTAGCGTGCTCGCCTCGAGTATGGGAAGTCATAACTTCAATCCCCGGCTGGTGTCAAGGTAGCGTGCTCGCCTCGAGTATGGGAAGTCATAACTTCAATCCCCGGCTGGTGTCAAGGTAGCGTGCTCGCCTCGAGTATGGGAAGTCATAACTTCAATCCCCGACTGGTGTCAAGGTAGCGTGCTCGCCTCGAGTATGGGAAGTCCTGGTGTCAAGGTAGCGTGCTCGCCTCGAGTATGGGAAGTCATAACTTCAATCCCCGACTGGTGTCAAGGTAGCGTGCTCGCCTCGAGTATGGGAAGTCATAACTTCAATCCCCGACTGGTGTCAAGGTAGCGTGCTCGCCTCGAGTATGGGAAGTCATAACTTCAATCCCCGACTGGTGTCAAGGTAGCGTGCTCGCCTCGAGTATGGGAAGTCATAACTTCAATCCCCGACTGGTGTCAAGGTAGCGTGCTCGCCTCGAGTATGGGAAGTCATAACTTCAATCCCGACTGGTGTCAAGGTAGCGTGCTCGCCTCGAGTATGGGAAGTCATAACTTCAATCCCCGACTGGTGTCAAGGTAGCGTGCTCGCCTCGAGTATGGGAAGTCATAACTTCAATCCCGACTGGTGTCAAGGTAGCGTGCTCGCCTCGAGTATGGGAAGTCATAACTTCAATCCCCGCTGGTGTCAAGGTAGCGTGCTCGTTCTACGTCGCTCGAGTATGGGAAGTCATAACTTCAATCCCCGCTGGTCAGGTAGCGTGCTCGTGTGTCAAGGTAGCGTGCTCGCCTCGAGTATGGGAAGTCATAACTTCAATCCCGGCTGGTGTCAAAGGTGTTTAAGCGTGCTCGCCTCGAGTATGGGAAGTCATAACTTCAATCCCCGGCTGGTGTCAAGGGTTTGCGGTGTGCTCGCCTCGAGTATGGGAAGTCATAACTTCAATCCCGCTGGTGTCAAGGTTTAAGCGTGCTCGCCTCGAGTATGGGAAGTCATAACTTCAATCCCCGGCTGGTGTCAAGGTAGCGTGCTCGGGGTATGGGTGTCAAGGTAGCGTGCTCGCCTCGAGTATGGGAAGTCATAACTTCAATCCCCGGCTGGTGTCAAGGTAGCGTGCTCGGTGGTGTCAAGGTAGCGTGCTCGCCTCGAGTATGGGAAGTCATAACTTCAATCCCCGCTGGTGTCAAGGTAGCGTGCTCGCCTCGAGTATGGGAAGTCATAACTTCAATCCCGGTGGTGTCAAGGTAGCGTGCTCGCCTCGAGTATGGGAAGTCATAACTTCAATCCCCGACTGGTGTCAAGGTAGCGTGCTCGCCTCGAGTATGGGAAGTCATAACTTCAATCCCCGACTGGTGTCAAGGTAGCGTGCTCGCCTCGAGTATGGGAGTATAACTCAATCCCCGATGGTGTCAAGGTAGCGTGCTCGCCTCGAGTATGGGAAGTCATAACTTCAATCCCGACTGGTGTCAAGGTAGCGTGCTCGCTCGAGTTGGGAGTCATAACTTCATCCCGATGGTGTCAAGGTAGCGTGCTCGCCTCGAGTATGGGAAGTCATAACTTCAATCCCCGACTGGTGTCAAGGTAGCGTGCTCGCTCGAGTATGGAAGTCATAACTTCAATCCCGACTGGTGTCAAGGTAGCGTGCTCGCCTCGAGTATGGGAAGTCATAACTTCAATCCCCGACTGGTGTCAAGGTAGCGTGCTCGCCTCGAGTATGGGAAGTCATAACTTCAATCCCCGACTGGTGTCAAGGTAGCGTGCTCGCCTCGAGTATGGGAAGTCATAACTTCAATCCCCGACTGGTGTCAAGGTAGCGTGCTCGCCTCGAGTATGGGAAGTCATAACTTCAATCCCCCGTACTGGTGTGTCAAGGTAGCGTGCTCGCCTCGAGTATGGGAAGTCATAACTTCAATCCCCGGCTGGTGTCAAGTAGCGGTCGGTGGTGTCAAGGTAGCGTGCTCGCCTCGAGTATGGGAAGTCATAACTTCAATCCCCGGCTGGTGTCAAGGTAGCGTGTCGTGTGTCAGGTAGCGTGCTCGCCTCGAGTATGGGAAGTCATAACTTCAATCCCCGGCTGGTGTCAAGTAGTGCTCGTGTGTCAAGGTAGCGTGCTCGCCTCGAGTATGGGAAGTCATAACTTCAATCCCCGGCTGGTGTCAAGGGGGTTAGGCGTGCTCGCCTCGAGTATGGGAAGTCATAACTTCAATCCCCGGCTGGTGTCAAGTACGTGCTCGATGGTTAAGGTAGCGTGCTCGCCTCGAGTATGGGAAGTCATAACTTCAATCCCGCTGGTGTAAGTCACGGTAGTACGTGCTCGCCTCGAGTATGGGAAGTCATAACTTCAATCCCCGGCTGGTGTCAAGGTAGCGTGCTCGCCTCGAGTATGGGAAGTCATAACTTCAATCCCCGACTGGTGTCAAGGTAGCGTGCTCGCCTCGAGTATGGGAAGTCATAACTTCAATCCCCGACTGGTTATAGTCAAGTGTAGGCGTGCTCGCCTCGAGTATGGGAAGTCATAACTTCATCCGGGAAGTACGTGCCCGTATGGTGTCAAGGTAGCGTGCTCGCCTCGAGTATGGGAAGTCATAACTTCAATCCCCGCATGGGGTCAAGGTAGCGTGCTCGCCTCGAGTATGGAAGTCATAACTTCAATCCGATGTGTCAAGGTTAGCTGCTCGCCTCGAGTATGGGAAGTCATAACTTCAATCCCCGACTGGTGTCAAGGTAGCGTGCTCGCTCGAGTATGGGATCATAACTTCAATCCCGACTGGTGTCAAGGTAGCGTGCTCGCCTCGAGTATGGGAAGTCATAACTTCAATCCCCGACTGGTGTCAAGGTAGCGTGCTCGCCTCGAGTATGGGAAAGTCATAACTTCAATCCCCGACTGGTGTCAAGGTAGCGTGCTCGCCTCGAGTATGGGAAGTCATAACTTCAATCCCCGCTGGTGTCAGGTAGCGTGCTTCAGTGGGTTTCCATGATGGTCAAGGTAGCGTGCTCGCCTCGAGTATGGGAAGTCATAACTTCAATCCCGACTGGTGTCAAGGTACGGCCGGTGGATCAAGGTAGCGCTCGCCCGAGTATGGGAAGTCATAACTTCAATCCCCGACTGGTGTCAAGGTAGCGTGCTCGCCTCGAGTATGGGAAGTCATAACTTCAATCCCCGACTGGTGTCAAGGTAGCGTGCTCGCCTCGAGTATGGGAAGTCATAACTTCAATCCCCGACTGGTGTCAAGGTAGCGTGCTCGCCTCGAGTATGGGAAGTCATAACTTCAATCCCCGACTGGTGTCAAGGTAGCGTGCTCGCCTCGAGTATGGGAAGTCATAACTTCAATCCCCGACTGGTGTCAAGGTAGCGTGCTCGCCTCGAGTATGGGAAGTCATAACTTCAATCCCCGACTGGTGTCAAGGTAGCGTGCTCGCCTCGAGTATGGGAAGTCATAACTTCAATCCCCGACTGGTGTCAAGGTAGCGTGCTCGCCTCGAGTATGGGAAGTCATAACTTCAATCCCCGACTGGTGTCAAGGTTAGCGTGCTCGCCTCGAGTATGGGAAGTCATAACTTCAATCCCCGACTGGTGTCAAGGTAGCGTGCTCGCCTCGAGTATGGGAAGTCATAACTTCAATCCCCGACTGGTGTCAAGGTAGCGTGCTCGCCTCGAGTATGGGAAGTCATAACTTCAATCCCCGACTGGTGTCAAGGTAGCGTGCTCGCCTCGAGTATGGGAAGTCATAACTTCAATCCCCGACTGGTGTCAAGGTAGCGTGCTCGCCTCGAGTATGGGAAGTCATAACTTCAATCCCCGGCTGGTGTCAAGGTAGCGTGCTCGCCTCGAGTACATGGGAAGTCATAACTTCAATCCCCGGCTGGTGTCAAGGTAGCGTGCTCGCCTCGAGTACATGGGAAGTCATAACTTCAATCCCCGGCTGGTGACAAGGTAGCGTGCTCGCCTCGAGTACATGGGAAGTCATAACTTCAATCCCCGGCTGGTGTCAAGGTAGCGTGCTCGCCTCGAGTATGGGAAGTCATAACTTCAATACCCGGCTGGTGTCAAGGTAGCGTGCTCGCCTCGAGTACATGGGAAGTCATAACTTCAATCCCCGGCTGGTGTCAAGGTAGCGTGCTCGCCTCGAGTATGGGAAGTCATAACTTCAATCCCCGACTGGTTCAAACCAATGACATAAAAAACTGGCAATGAGACAACTCTCCACAAGAGACCACATGCCACAGAAATTAACCATTTATAGGTAACCGTACGAACTTCGACAATGATCAAAGCCCATACATCTATAAAAGGCCCCGATATAACAAATGTAAAACAATTCAAACGAGAAAATTAACGGCAAAATATATGTACAAAAAAAAAAAAACAAAAAAAAACCATATGTAACCCAGCAACAAACGATAACCACTGAGTTATAGGATCATGACTTCGACCTGGCTCATGCATACATACAGACTGTGCCGGGTTAAACATGTATGCGGTATCACAACCCCGTCCTATCCTGGCCTAGGACAGTGGTGTAACATTACACCATAAGAACGAACTATACAATTCAGTTGAAAATGCTTAACTCATCAAATGGATACAAATCGAAATACGTCTAACAAAAACAAAGTGGATGTGACCGGGAACTTAGATAGATATAGGAAGATGTGGTTTGAGTGCCAATGAGACAACTCTCCATCAAAATAACAATTTATAAAAGTAAACCATTATAGGTCAATGTACAACCTTCAACAGCCTTAGATAGATATATAGGAAGATGTGGTATCAGTGCTAATGAGACAACTCTCCATAAAAATTACAATTTATAAAAGTAAACCATTA
Source organism: Mytilus edulis (assembly GCA_019925275.1). NCBI lineage: Eukaryota > Metazoa > Mollusca > Bivalvia > Mytilida > Mytilidae > Mytilus > Mytilus edulis. Next base: position 3,609,514 of record CM034362.1, on the reverse strand, counting down.
TAGGTCAAAGTACGGCCTTTAACAGCCTTAGATAGATATAGGAAGATGTGGTTTGAGTGCTAATGAGACAACTCTCCATCAAAATAACAATTTATAAAAGTAAACCATTATAGGTCAAAGTACAGCCTTCAACAGCCTTAGATAGATATAGGAAGATGTGGTTTGAGTGCTAATGAGACAACTCTCCATAAAAATTACAATTTATAAAAGTAAACCATTATAGGTCAAAGTACGGCCTTCAACAGCCTTAGATAGATATAGGAAGATGTGGTTTGAGTGCTAATGAGACAACTCTCTATCAAAATAACAATTTATAAAAGTAAACCATTATAGGTCAAAGTACAGCCTTCAACAGCCTTAGATAGATATAGGAAGATGTGGTTTGAGTGCCAATGAGACAACTCTCCATAAAAATTACAATTTATAAAAGTAAACCATTATAGGTCAAAGTACAGCCTTCAACAGCCTTAGATAGATATAGGAAGATGTGGTTTGAGTGCTAATGAGACAACTCTCCATCAAAATTACAATTTATAAAAGTAAACCATTATAGGTCAAAGTACAGCCTTCAACAGCCTTAGATAGATATAGGAAGATGTGGTTTGAGTGCCAATGAGACAACTCTCCATAAAAATTACAATTTATAAAAGTAAACCATTATAGGTCAAAGTACAGCCTTCAACAGCCTTAGATAGATATAGGAAGATGTGGTTTGAGTGCTAATGAGACAACTCTCCATCAAAATAACAATTCATAAAAGTAAACCATTATAGGTCAAAGTACGGCCTTCAACACGGAATCTTGGCTAACACCAAACAGCAAGCTATAAAGGGCTCCAAAAATTACTAATGTAAAACCATTCAAACGGGGAAACCAACGGTTTAATCTATTAACGAGAAACGAGAAACACGTATGAACTACATAAACAGACGACAACTACTGTACATCAGATTCCTGACGTTTGCAGCGGGATTAAACGTGTTAATAGTATCAAACATTCTCACTTTTCTGAACAATAGTATAACATCACAACATAGAAAAACACACTATAAAATATATATTGGAAGGCTTAACTAAATCAAAAAACGCAAATTACCAAATAATGAACGAATGAATTTGATCTTCGATGCCTGAATGCATATACAAAGTTAATAAAATGTACAAGGAATAAATAATTAAGGCCAAAAGTAAATAAACAGGTTTAAACAAAGTTAAAGTAAGATACCAATGTGAAATATTAAACAATTTTTAGAAAATAATCACTTTTGAAAAAAACCTGCGTCATATCCAACAACTAAAAGACTAATCCGTTCCTTGTCATCCGAAAAGACTATCCGTTGCTTGTACATCCCATCAACTAAAAAGTGTATCCGTTGCTTGTACATCCCATAAACTAAAAAGTGTATCCGTTGCTTGTACATCCCATAAACTAAAAAGTGTATCCGTTGCTTGTACATCCCAACAACTAAAAAGACTATCCGTTGCTTGTATATCCCAACAACTAAAAAGAGTATCCATTACTTGTACACCCCAACAACAAAAAGAGTATCCGTTGCTTGTACATCCAAACAACTGAGAAGACCATCTGTTGCTTGTACTTCCCAACAACAAAAAGAGTATCCGTTGCTTGTACACCCCAACAACAAAAAGAGTATCCATTGCTTGTACACCCCTCAACAAAAAAAAGAGTATCCGTTGCTTGTACACCCCAACAACAAAAGAGTATCCATTGCTTGTACACCCCTCAACAACAAAAAGACTATCCGTTGCTTGTACATCCCAACAACAAAAAAATCCGTTGCTTGTACAGCCCAACAACAAAAAGAGTATCCGTTGCTTGTACATCCCAACAACTAAAAAAGAGTTTCCGTTGCTTGTACATCCCAACAACTAAAAAAGAGTATCCGTTGCTTGTATGCCCCAACAACAAAAAGAGTATCCGTTGCTTGAACATCCCAACAACAAAAAAGAGTATCCGTTGCTTGTATGCCCCAACAACAAAAAGAGTATCCGTTGCTTGTACATCCCAACAACTAAAAAAGAGTATCCGTTGCTTGAACATCCCAACAACAAAAAAGAGTATCCGTTGCGTGTACACCCCAACGACAAAAAGAGTATCCGTTGCTTGTACATCCCAACAACTAAAAAGACTATCCGTTGCTTGTACAGCCCAACAACAAAAAGACTATTCATTGCTTGTACGCCCCAACAACAAAAAGACTATCCGTTGTTTGTACGTCCCAACAACAAAAAGAGTATCCGTTGCTTGTACAGCCCAACAACAAAAAAAGTATCCGTTGCTTGTACACCTCAACAGCAAAAAGAGTATCCGTTGCTTGTACATCCCAACAACTAAAAAAAGACTATCCGTTGCTTGTACGCCCTAACAATAAAAAGAGTATCCGTTGCTTGTTCACCCCAACAGCAAAAAGACTATCCTTTGCTTGTACATTCCAACAACAAAAAGACTATCCATTGCTTGCACATCCCAACAACAAAAAGAGTATCCGTCGCTTGTACACCCCAACAGCAAAAAGAGTATCCGTTGCTTGTACATCCCAACAACTAAAAAAGACTATCCGTTGCTTGTACATCCTAACAACAAAAAGAGTATCCGTTGCTTGTACGCCCCAACAATAAAAAGAGTATCGTTGCTTGTACACCTCAACAACAAAAAGACTATCCGTTGCTTGTACATCCCAACAACAAAAAGAGTATCCGTTGCTTGTACAGCTCAACAACAAATAGAGTATCCGTTGCTTGTACATCCTCCAACAACAAAAAGAGTATCCGTTGATTGTACATCCCAACAACTAAAAAGACTATCCGTTGCTTGTACATCCCAACAACAAAAAGAGTGTCCGTTGCTTGTACGCCCCAAAAACAACAGAGTATCCGTTGCTTGTACAGCCCAACAACAAAAAGAGTATCCGTTGCTTGTACACCCCAACAATAAAAAGAGTATCCGTTGCTTGTACATCCCAACAACTAAAAAAGAGTTTCCGTTGCTTGTACATCCCAACAACTAAATAAGAGTATCCGTTGCTTGAACATCCCCAACAACAAAAAAGAGTATCCGTTGCTTGTATGCCCCAACGACAAAAAGAGTATCCGTTGATTGTACATCCCAACAACTAAAAAAGACTATCCGTTGTTTGTACGTCCCAACAAAAAAAGAGTATCCGTCGCTTGTACGCCCCAACAATAAAAAGAGTATCCGTTGCTTGTACACCCCAACAGCAAAAAGACTATCCTTTGCTTGTACATTCCAACAACAAAAGACTATCCATTGCTTGTATATCCCAACAACAAAAAGAGTATCCGTTGCTTGTACACCCCAACAGCAAAAAGACTATCCTTTGCTTGTACATTCCAACAACAAAAAGACTATCCATTGCTTGTATATCCCAACAACAAAAAGACTATCCGTTGCTTGTACGCCCCAACAATAAAAAGAGTATACGTTGCTTGTACACCTCAACAACAAAAAGACTATCCGTTGCTTGTATATCCCAACAACAAAAAGAGTATCCGTTGCTTGTACAGCTCAACAACAAAAAGAGTATCCGTTGCTTGTACATCCTCCAACAAAAAAAAAAGTATCCGTTGTTTGTACATCCCAACAACTAAAAAGACTATCCGTTGCTTGTACACCCCAACAACAAAAAGAGTATCCGTTGCTTGTACAGCCAAACACCAAAAAGAGTATCCGTTGCTTGAACATCCCAACAACTAAAAAAGACTATCCGTTGATTGTACATCCCAACAACTAAAAAGAGTATCCGTTGCTTGTACAGCCCAACAACTAAAAGAGTATCCGTTGCTTGTACAGCCCAACAACTAAAAAGAGTATCCGTTGCTTGTACACCCCAACAACTAAAAGAGTATCCGTTGCTTGTACACCCCAACAACAAAAAGAGTATCCGTTGCTTGAACATCCCAACAACTAAAAAGACTTTCCGTTGCTTGTACATCCAACAACAAAAAGACTATCCGTTGCTTTTATATTCCAACAAAAAAAGACTATCCGTTACTTGTACATCCCAACAACAAAAAGACTATCCGTTGCTTGTACATCCAAACAACAAAAAGACTATCCGTTGCTTGTACATCCCAACAACAAAAAGAGTATCCGTTGCTTGTACAGCCCAACAACAAAAAAAGTATCCGTTGCTTGTACACCTCAACAGCAAAAAGAGTATCCGTTGATTGTACATCCCAACAACTAAAAAAGACTATCCGTTGTTTGTACGTCCCAACAACAAAAAGAGTATCCGTCGCTTGTACGCCCCAACAATAAAAGAGTATCCGTTGCTTGTACACCCCAACAGCAAAAAGACTATCCTTTGCTTGTACATTCCAACAAAAAAAGACTATCCATTGCTTGTATATCCCAACAACAAAAAGAGTATCCGTTGCTTGTACACCTCAACAACAAAAAGAGTATCCGTTGCTTGTTCACCCCAACAACTAAAAAGAGTATTCGTTGCTTTTACATCCCAACAACAAAAAGACTATCCGTTGCTTGTACGCCCCAACAATAAAAAGAGTATACGTTGCTTGTACACCTCAACAACAAAAAGACTATCCGTTGCTTGTACATCCCAACAACAAAAAGAGTATCCGTTGCTTGTACATCCTCCAACAAAAAAAAAAGTATCCGTTGTTTGTACATCCCAACAACTAAAAAGACTATCCGTTGCTTGTACACCCCAACAACAAAAAGAGTATCCGTTGCTTGTACAGCCAAACACCAAAAAGAGTATCCGTTGCTTGAACATCCCAACAACTAAAAAAGACTATCCGTTGATTGTACATCCCAACAACTAAAAAGAGTATCCGTTGCTTGTACAGCCCAACAACTAAAAGAGTATCCGTTGCTTGAACATCCCAACAACTAAAAAGACTTTCCGTTGCTTGTACATCCCAACAACAAAAAACTATCCGTTGCTTTTATATTCCAACAACAAAAAGACTATCCGTTACTTGTACATCCCAACAACAAAAAGACTATCCGTTGCTTGTACATCCCAACAACAAAAAGACTATCCGTTGCTTGTACATCCCAACAACAAAAAGACTATCCGTTGCTTGTACATCCCAACAACAAAAAAACTATCCGTTGTTTGTACACCCCAACAACAAAAGACTATCCGTTGCTTGTACATCCCAACAACAAAAAGACTATCCGTTGCTTTTATATTCCAACAACAAAAAGACTATCCGTTACTTGTACATCCAAACAACAAAAAGACTATCCGTTACTTGTACATACCAACAACAAAAAGACTATCCGTTGCTTGTACATCCCAACAACAAAAAGACTATCCGTTGCTTGTACATCCCAACAACAAAAAGACTATCCGTTGTTTGTACACTCCAACAACAAAAAGACTTTCCGTTGCTTGTACATCCCAACAACAAAAAGACTATCCGTTGCTTTTTATATTCCAACAACAAAAAGACTATCCGTTACTTGTACATCCAACAACAAAAAGACTATCCGTTGCTTTTATATTCCAACAACAAAAAGACTATCCGTTACTTGTACATCCCAACAACAAAAAGACTATCCGTTGCTTGTACATCCCAACAACAAAAAGACTATCCGTTGCTTGTACACCCCAACAACAAAAAGACTATCCGTTTTTTGTACACCCCAACAACAAAAAGACTATCCGTTGCTTTTATATTCCAACAACAAAAAGAGTATCTGTTGTTTGTACACCCCAACAACAAAAAGACTTTCCGTTGCTTGTACATCCCAACAACAAAAAGACTATCCGTTGCTTTTATATTCCAACAACAAAAAATCCGTTACTTGTACATCCCAACAACAAAAAGACTATCCGTTGCTTTTATATTCCAACAACAAAAAGACTATCCGTTACTTGTACATCCCAACAACAAAAAGACTATCCGTTACTTGTACATCCCAACAACAAAAAGACTATCCGTTGTTTGTACACCCCAACAACAAAAAGACTATCTATTGGTTTTATATTCCAACAACAAAAAGACTATCAGTTACTTGTACATCCCAACAACAAAAAGACTATCCGTTACTTGTACATCCCAACAACAAAAAGACTATCCGTTGCTTGTACACCCCAACAACAAAAAGACTATCCGTTACTTGTACACCCCAACAACAAAAAGACTATCTATTGCTTTTCCGAACAGCAAATAGCATTAAGTATTAAGAAGTAAGATCAACCTTAATACTGGTCGGCTTATAGTCAGAATAACCGGCATTAATTTTCGTCCTTAAAATGCATGATATCAAAGTCAGTTTCAATTTCTATTTCCTAATTCAAATATCAACAATGCCGTACTCATCTGATGGATTTAGTGGAAAGACGTCGTTAATAGTCTGTAAAAGCATTAACTTGTGCATACTAAAATGTAAGTGTTCTTAACAAGGTACCAATACATATTTAGTTATTTGAAAACAAGAATGTGTCCCGTTCACGGATGCCCATCCGCACTATCATTTTTTGCATTAAAATTAGAAAGATCATATCATAGGGAACATGTGTACTTAGTTCCAAAATGATTGAACTTCAACTTCATCAAAAACTACCTCGACCAAAAATTTTAACCTGAAGCAGGACAGACGGACGGACGAAGGGACGGACGCACAGACAAGAACACATAAAGCCCATAAGTGAGGCATAACCAATTATGTTAATACCGATAAAGACAATATTCAACGATCTTACCACAGTTGTTAATGTTGCATATATATCACACTTCTTGTTTTGTTGGTGTTATCTTTGATAACCTTTGCCAACCAATGTTTTATTGGCTTGCATTATTCATTTTTTTTTAAATCAGAATAATAAAAACTACGATTTTTTTTTTAATTCAGTCATCCAGTGCTTTTAATTGTGTCTTGTTAAATTATGTAAAGAATTACATTATACGTATACACAATACATGTAAAGAATTACATAAGACACAAAACACAATTTTAAAATTAATAAGATGTGGTATGGTTGCCTGTTAGACAGCTTTACACCATAGTTCAAATGAAGCGATGAAATCAAGTATATTAAATCAGGCAACCGCGTACGTCATATATCAACATCTTTGTAAAAAACACGGTCTTGTCGGTAATAAGACTGTAAATATGAAAGAGAAATTTTGGAAGCTATGATTTGAATAAATTATATCTGATATCTGAAATTCAGAAATTATTGCCCTTTTTTTTTATTAATGCGAATAATGCGACTAGGTGCGTTTTGTAATACTTACAACTCGCATTCCGGTAACTGATTTTTTTCATAGTCTTAATAATTAAACTTTTTAAAAAATGTTTGTCCATTCTTGAAAAATCTTAATAAAAATGCACCAAGGATTTGTATAGTAAGTTGTCTCATTTCAATCATATCCCATGTCTCCTTGCTTATTTTACTACACATACATGTACATCGTCAATATACACTCAACACCAAGCAGATTTGAAGTATTAAATGAATCTGGCATGTAATGGAATTTAAAAGAAGATGTTCAATGATTTATTTTTATATTAAAATATAGAAATAATCCAATTTAACCCAGGTATCACATGATCATCTATCAAGTCACTATCAAAGTTCCCTACACACAAAGCGTAGCTTTCAAGTTTAGGATAAAAAAAAAGGTAGAAGAGATTAAATGTTAATGATCCAATGAAACATTGTTGGTATATCCTCCATAAATGATATTCAGAGGAACGTTCTGGTCAAAAGTGGCATTCAGTTGTACACTAGTATTTCTATTTCTATTTGAAGGCATGCCATTTATATCATGTATATATGTTAGTCCACATGATAAGTGCATGAATGGCCAACTGCTGTTCGCACACAACTGCTTAGACTTTTTTGGGGACTTGAATCCTTGTGCCTAGACTTTTCTTCTTAACATTCACCAGTTTGAGCATTTTGGAAAATACTGAAAAAAAGGTGTAATATAGTTACATGTGGCAATAATAATACAATATCATATGGCTTAAACAATTCCAATATCAAATATGTCCTTAACAATAGCAATACTACCTCAAGATCTCTGCTCGAATAATTATATTTGCAAAATTTATGTTAGATTTCTATGGGTTTATGCAAATTCAGGAATAATTTATATTTGTAGCAATGTTTCTATTGTTTTAAAATAAAATATTTTGCAATATTGTAGGATCAAAAGATGTCGCAAACAAACAAAAAAATCAAAAATAACAATAAAAGGAATAAATGTTAGATATTTTGGATAACAGAATATCCTTTATATATTATATATATATAAAACTCTAACTGGACTTGACTGAAGTATAGTTTAGAGCAGTTCGGTCTAGAAAAGATAAAGCTCGGGTACATTTGTAATGCACAGGTTTAAAAAAATTATGACGTCTTGCTATTTTAATTATTTGCTTTGACGCCGTTGCAGGAAAAAATCTTTCATTGCATTGTTGGATTTGAAGTTGTTGCAGGAAAACATTATTTAGCCTAGCAAAATGCCATAATTAACAGGCATAATAATTAATTGGACTTAAATTTGTAATGCATGTGATATGTGGTATAATTTATAAACAGATAGAGAAGAAGGGAGTCCATAATAATAACATGCACAATAAAAGGGGGGCAGTGATTTATAATGAAGACCAAAACAGCACTACCCACACATCATTAAAGGCATTAAAGTAGATGAGCTGTGTTGGTGTATAATTATTTTGATGTCAGTAAAAATGTACATTCATTTGAACACAATGTACGTTCACAATACCATGATGCTGGTAAACACTGGGCTGAACATTTGAAAATATTACCATCCATGCATTGTCCCTTTCCACATCGGCAAAGGCAAATCTATGGAGTTTTCTATGGAACATGGCTAGTTAAAATTGATGTAAAACTATTTCAAAACACATGTTTAACGATTTCATTTCGGTATAAACAGGAAGGAAGTATCAGATTATTATGACAACTGGATCCCCTCCCAAATTTAGGCCTGGTAAATTGCGATTCATCTGAGAACCACATTGATGTTTAAAGACAGAAAAGTATCACAATTCCCCTATTTAGCGGTTTCAGCTTTCTTCAATACACTTTATCACCAATGTTTTACGTTTGTAAACATGTTTGAACATTAATCTAGGCCAATTGAAGAACTTTATTCATTTTTCCCAAGCCACCCCCATTTTCGCTCCAGAACGCCATTTTTGTTGTAATCAACTCAAAGAAACGTAAAAAAATAGGAAAACTAATGCATCAATCACTACGAAATTTACTCAATACACGAAGAAATCATATATCTATCAGAAAATATAAATTTTATCACTCATCTCCGTTTTTTGAGGAAGGAGTATAAAAATAGAAAATGATGATAGGACCGCCATATAGGCGGGATAGGGTGAGGTCACTTCGGTCAATATGCAAATTAATTCTATGGAGCCGTGTATTCTTACTGCGATCGTAAAAGTTATTCATAACACCAGAACCATTTTAAACTTCTTATTTCAAGCATAATATTTGATAAATATAGATTGTAGATACTTACATATCGATGTCTATTTGTTTAGGTGATGCAAATGTCAGCCATTAATCAGAGCTAGTTTAGCATTTTCCAGATGCATCACGGGTAATCTCACAAAATCTCGCGCCGCGGAAGATATTATACTACAGTCTATGCAAAAGCCCACGAGATTCCAATCCTTCTTACTATACAAATCCTTGAATGCACGCAATGATTTCTGAATTTACAGTACTTGTATCTACACTGGCTATTTTATTGTTTTTGAAACAGAGCAGAACCAGCTCTTTCAATTTTCTCTTCGTTTGGAACGGGGAATACTTGTGTAAAGTGTAGAAAATGTTTTGATACTACTGCAAGATGAAAGAGTCTTAGATTGCATGTACTCTTAAAGAACTTTGGATTTTTTTTAGAATCCACATCTGATTCAGACCACCTATATATAGAAAAGGAATTTCCACAGTTATTTTTGGAGCCCGGCTTTGATAGATGATAGAATTGATGTTAATAATTTAGAAAGAGGTTTCGTGGATTACTTGGAAATATAAAAAAGAAGATGTGGTATGATTGCCAATGAGACAACTATCCACAAAAGACCAAAATGACACAGACATCAACAACTATAGGTCACCGTACGGCCTTCAACAATGAGCAAAGCCCATACCGCATAGTCAGCTATAAAAGGCCCCGATAAGACAATTTTAAACAATTCAAACGAGAAAACTAACGGCCTTATTTATTAAGTAAAAAAAAAAAAAAAATGAACAAAATATGTTACACATAAACAAACGACAACCACTGAATTACAGGCTCCTGACTTGGGACAGGCACATACATAAACACAGCAATATAACGTTAAAAGCTGCATCTGAACGTTCTATTAATTCAATCTGTTCAAAGTAAATTAAACTCATTTCCAAACATTCAATATTTAGATACATCTGGTAAAATGGTAAATGCGAGCTTCCCAGTGAGGGATTGTTTGAGTTAGGATCCGAGTTTTCGGTCTGTATGACAATATGAATGGATGGGAGCAAACTAGTTGTAGTTCATAACATGAAGTTTGTTGATCACTTTTAGTTGTGATTTTTTTCTGATGAAGGGGAGGTAATCCACATTCCTTTTGAATGCCTAATATGTCCAATTATATATGTCGCTATATATTGTCTGGACGTCTGGATTAAAATATTTTCTGATGATTCAAGTTTTAATGTTGAATTTCCTTCTTTGACCGTATGAGTTTTTTTACTGCAACATGTCGCTATATATTGTCTGGACAGTGGCGGATCTAGAAATTTTCATAAGTGGGGGCCCACTGACTGCTCTAAGAGGGGGCCCGCTTCAGTCACGCTTCAGTGATTCCCTATATAAGCAACCATATTTTTTCCCAAAAAGGGGGGGGGGGGCGGCCCCCCTGCCCCCCCCTAAATCCGCCCCTGCTGAACGTCTTTATTAAAATATTTTCTGATGATTCAAGTTTTAATGTTGAATTTCCTTCTTTGACCGTATGAGTTTTTTTACTGCTTTATGCGCAGCAGAGGATTTTAAACATTATTTACTACTGTCAGAAATCTAGGTCAAATGCCAACATCTTTATTTCAGCAGATATGTTGTATCAATATTGTTTGAATTAGCAGCTTTCGATTGTTTTCCATTAGAAAAAGTAAATAAGATGGTTTTTTTTTCAGCCAGACGAAGTACGAAGTTCACACAGTTGTTGAGTTATGTGTTGTTCACGGACCGTTGTTCACAGGAAATAACATTCTGTTAATGTGTTATGGGTTTATTTTCTCTGAGAAATTCAATAGAAAAACTCACAAACATAGTTCTATTCAGCGGCGGATCCAGAATTTTTCATAAGTGGGGGCCCACTGACTGACCTAAGAGGGGGCCCGTTCCAGTCACTCTTCAGCAATTTCCTATATAAGCAACCAAATTTTTTCCCAAAAAGGGGGGGGGGGGCGGGCCCACCTGCCCCCCCCCCCCTAAATCCGCCTCTGCTTTTGACTGATTTTCAATGTAGTCTTGTTATTCCATTGCCTAATTTTTAGCTCACTTCGGGCCAGGTGAGCTTTTCCCATCACTTGGCGTCCGGCATCCGTCGTCGTCGTCCGTCGTCGTTAACTTTTACAAAAATCTCCTCCTCTGAAACTACTGAGCCAAATCAAACCAAACTTGGCCACAATCATCATTAGAGTATCTAGTTTTAAAAATGTGTCCGGTGACCCGGCCAACCAACCAAGATGGCCGCCATGGCTAAAAAAGAACATAGGGGTAAAATGCAGTTTTTGGCTTATATCTCAAAAACCAAAGTATCTAGAGCAAATCTGACATGAAGTATTATTGTTTATCAGGTCAAGATCTATCTGCCCTGAAATTTTGAGATGAATCGGACAACCTGTTGTTGGGTTGCTACCCCTGAATTGGTGATTTTAACGAAATTTTGCTGTTTTTAGTTATTATCTTGAATATTATTATAGATAGAGATAAACTGTAAACAGCAACAATGTTCAGCAAAGTAAGAATTACAAATAAGTCAAACATGACCAAAATGGTCAGTTGACCCCTTAAGGAGTTATTGCCCTTCATAGTCAATTTTTAACCATTTTTCGTAAATCTTAGTAATCTTTTACAAAAATCTTCTCCTCTGAAACTGCTGGGCCAAATTAAACAAAACTTGGCCATAATCATCATTAGGGTAACTAGTTTAAAAAAAATGTGTCCGGTGACTCGGCATACGTCCTATAATATATAAGATATCTCCTATAATATATAAGATATCTGATTTAATTTCATTTTTATGAGATATCTTATATATTATATTAGATATCTTTAATGTTATATAAGATATCTCCTAAAATTTATAAGATATCTTATATACTTTATAAGATATCTTCTAAAGTATATGAGATATCTTATAAACAATTTTTAAATACGATATCTTATATAATTTATAAGATATCTTATATAGTTTATAAGATATCTTATATAATTTATAAGATATCTGATATAGTATATAAGATATCTCATATAGTTTATAAGATATCTGATATAGTTATGAGATATCTTATAAAGACAATTATATAAGATATCTGATAAATTATATGAGATATCTTATAAACTATATAAGATATCTTATAAACTACATAAGATATCTTATAAACTATATAAGATATCTTATAAACTATATAAGATATCGTACAAACTATATGAGACAATGTCACATCTTATAAACTATATAAGATATCTTATAAAGTTTATGAGATATCTTAAAGTAAGAATAAAAATAGCAAAACGGCTTGCTAAAGAGATGACTCAAATGTTTGCGTTATTCGCAAAGATTCGCATATCAGTAAACACTTACATACTAGGTAGAAACGTAAACACAAGTTTGCATGACGTTAACACGTTTCTGTTCAAAACACTATTAAAGTTGATCTTTTGTTATTGGTTTAATAAACATATATTGCATTTGCATTGAATTGTATTGTATTACATACTTGATACCCGTATGTAGAAATGACTTGTCGACAATCATGGCGGTAATGTTTATAAAGGAAACGAAAATGGAAATTCTTTTAAACCAAGAGGACTTTTTTAAAGGTAATTTTCGATAGTCTATATTATATAAATATTTATTTTTAATTTGGGAGTTGCTTTGCGTTTGATATGTTTGATGTGTATTGGGAACAGTATACCTATCGATATATGTGTTCCTGATGTGTTTGAGCTTTTGATTTTGACATTTGATAAGGGACTTTCCGATTTGAATTTTGCATGGAGTTCGGCATTTTTGTTATTTTACTTTTCATTATTCAGACAGTTATATAAGTATATCGTAAAATTTATATTTGTGTGTTACATTAAATGACCTTTAGGATAAGAAAATATTATTTTAGACTTTCGTGAACATGGGCGTATCAGGGATGCATCTTATGTTGAAAAATGTGTTTTTAGTTTTTATTTTATTTTTATTTTGACAGCCTACTTTTTTAATCTGCATCTCCGTATCTTCCTCCCTTTATCAAAGTTCTGAATCTACCAATGATCACCAATGGCAGTGGCGGATCCAGAACTTTTCCTAAGGGGGGCGGGGGGCGCTGACTGACCTAAGGGGGGCCCGCTCCAGTCATGCTTCAATGATTCCCTATATAATCAACCAAATTTTTCCCACGAAAGGGAGGGGGGGGTCTTTCTGTATTGCCCCGTAAATGATTTGATTAACTAGTTATAGCTATCAGTGCTGTTTCAATAGGTAGCTTACAAAGGTAAATCTATTTAAAGGTCCATCTAACAAAGAATTAAACATAGCTTCCTTATTCATTGTACACACAAATGTACCATTGATTATACCATTTGAATGATCCAGTCATGTGGCCTAGACATAAAATATTTTCCTGAATGTGACGGATTTGTACTATTAACATGAGCTACACGACGGGTGCCAAATATGGAGCAGGATCTGTTTACCCTTCCAGAGCACTTGACATCAACCTCAGTTTTATGGGGTTGCTCAGTCTTTAGTTTTCTATGTTGTTTTTGTGTATTTGTTTGTTGGTCTTTTCTTTTTTTATCCATGACGTTGTCAGTTTGTTTTTGACCTTTGAGTTTGAATGTCCCTCTGGTATCTTACGCCTCTCTTTTATTGATTTATTTCCCTGGATGACACCTACACTACAACAACAATTAACACTTTAGGCACAAATCATTCGTTTTTTTTGAGGTATAGTTAAACATTGTTCATTAAAAAAAATATTTAAAAAAGTAAACAGCATTGACATGACATAGTATGCGTAATAAAGAGAAAATTAGCATCTATCCAGAGTACTATTTTTAGTAGCAGGCGCCTTCCGGAGTGTCATTGAATACTTGTGTATTTCTGTGTTATACTTCCATAAATTTTCTACAAACAACGTTTGTTTATGATTTATATTACTATCAATTGCTAGTTTATTGTCGACAGCGGTCACTAATATTTATTTGTATCAGTATTGACGATTGACGACCAAATGTCAGATTTTTTCGTCATTTTTTCTAAGTGATCTTCATACTGCAAAACAAATAATGTTTTGGAATGCAACATTTTTTGTTTTCTTTCAAGAAAACTGTTCACATGATCACATTTAGTACTAGTACATTTAACAATTCAGAGTCATTTAATCATTTAATATATATCTTATATATATATTAAATGGAATGTCCCATTACGAAATTGTTTACAGCATTTTTGTTTACCATATCTATAGACTATGAAGCAGTCAATATACAAGACTCAGGGCGAGTCCAGGATTTTTCAAACGAGGCTTTATTTCAGAAAACGGAATCTATCTACTATCGACGAGCGGAAACAGACCTTTACGCTATATAGGAATCTGCGATTCGAAGTTAGTGTTGTTCTCTAGACAGCAAAACTTTAAAAAAAAAAATCCTATCAGAAAATTTTCCGGAAACAAGTCCTGAAACGAGCTGTATATTATGCATAGTAGATAGTTTCCCGCCGCCTGTCAAAGTATGTTTCCTGAAAAGATTGTGAAAGAAATGGTAAGAATAGACATTTTTTGTCAAACATACTCAAAGATATATCAAATATGTTGTGTTATTTGGACTTGCAAACTCAACTTTAACAGTCACAATTCAAACAGAACCTTGAGTTTAACAGTGTTTGTATTTTTTGTTTTCAAGGGGGGGGGGGGGGGGGGGGGGTTTCATCCGAACCCCCTCTGGATAAGGGTATGTTTGACTACCCAATAGGGTCTTGCATGTGATGGTCTGTACAGATAAGATAAGATAAGATATTTTTATTTCCAATTATGGGCCCCAAAGGGCATAAACATTACAACATCAATAATTTTTTCATAATACAATACAAACAATGAGATAAAAAAAAAAAAAAGAAAGTTAAACGAGAACTATTTAAGTTCTTAAAGAATACGTAGATAAAGAATCTATAGTATGTTGGTTTTTTTTTAATACTAATGCATTTTATTACAAGTGTGGTTGATATAGATAACAAACAAGCAGCCCAAAAAGAAAAAAAATAAAAAAAAATGTTATGTTGGACATTAATTTTCGTAATGCTAGGCTGGGTTAGTAAGAGATTATTACAAATGTAACAATACTATTTGTGTTTCAGTTTAGGTTGTATTATTGTTATGTTAGATATTAAAATTTAAACCAACTTGATCCTGATTTTTGGGTACCACGATTTCCCGAGAAATACGAGAAAAATGTAATATCCCGAAAACAAGATGATATATCCCGAGAAAAGAAATTTTAATGGTGTTTTAGGTGTTTTTTTGCTTCAATTAGTGTTACAGCATACAATGATTAAGTTTTATGGCGTTCATAATTAATAATACGGATATTTCTTAAAATTGACGGTCATTCTTTAAAAGTTACTGTCATCATTTATAAATTACGGTCATCTTAAAACCAATTACGGTCACCCTTTTTATCAATCGCTGTTTCTGTTATGGTCATCTCCATTGTGATTTACGGTCATCTTGGCAATTTTTTCAAATCGAAATTTCTGTATCATGCACATTTCTTGGTAGTCATTAGTGATTTCCGTGTGAATCTTTTATAAATTTACATCGTATCAACATATGATTTGTAAAGAAAATGTTATAGAAACACTTTAACAGACAATACAGATACTGACCTAATTTTTCATCCGACATCTTAGGATGACTGTGAATGCAGTTACGGTCATCAGCTTTACCCCAGTGAAAATGTTATAGACCTCAATTGGAAATAAATTAATTACAAAAATGTATCTTATCTCTAGGTTTTGAATATACATGTCATAAATTTTTGTAAAAGTTGGTGGACATGCGTCTGTAATTGTTAATAATTGGAAAGATCATAGGTCATAATAAATATATCACAGATTACTTATAAATACAAATTATATAATGTTTAAATCAGATATTGCGTAATCAGGCCACACCAATTAAATTTCTTGTTCTACAGATTTTTGGACTCCAAAATTTGGGGCGAGCGAGCGATTTGAAAATTTTAATAAAAAAATATTTAATTTGCAAATTTTTGAGGTGAAGCTTGAAAAGTAAAGTCAAGCGATTATAATTTTTTTTTATAAACATAAAATAGTATAATGAGTAGGTTTTGACAATATTAAAACTTGATTTATCACTTGTACTTTGACATTTCTTTAATTTCTGAAGAATTTTTTCCCTGTTCACCAAGAAATAATTAAATCTGGTCTACATTTATGTATGTGTGACTGACAATGAGACAATTCTCCATCCAAGTCATAATCAGTTTGGGGGCAACCCCTTAATGTTATAAATATCCCTTTTACATGTTTTATGAGGGATCAATATAAGTTATAATATATTTGTTTGTACAAAAGGGCTCATATTTTCTCAAAGAACTATATATCTATCTGGTATTAAATGGTCAAAACATGTCCAAGAATTTTGTAATATTCCTGGACTTTAACCATGTTAAATTAACACATTTACTTTAACAGTTTAATATTATTCAAAATAAGTCATGTAAGTGGACCCCTCTTTTAGAAAAAGTTGTTTAAAATATGATGTAAATCTCCTCTTTTTGAGTACAAATTTCTAAGTTTTCAAAGGTTTTGTATAGAAGAACCGTACAAATCCTAGGTATTTCTATTTCTTTTCTACGTCAGTAAAAGAGGGACGAAAGATACCAAAGGGACAGTCAAACTCATAAATCTAAAACAAACTGACAACGCCATGGCTAAAAATGAAAAAGACAAACAGAAAAACAATAGTACACATGACACAACATAGAAAACTAAAGAATAAACAACACGGACCCCACCAAAAACTAGGGGTGATCTCAGGTGCTCCGGAAGGGTAAGCAGATCCTGCTCCACATGCGGCACCCGTCGTGTTGCTTATGTGATAACAAATCCGGTAAATAGTCTAATTAGGTAGGTCACATTCAGGAAAGGGAAGGGGATTGTAGTTACGACGTAAGGAACATATCCGATATCATTTGTGATACGGTTATTCCATAACGGTCAACCAACTCGTGATGGCGTCCGTAAAATTTACGAAGGGATGATTTCAACTTCACCATTTGGAACTCTTGGTTTAATAGCTTCCTTGTGAGCAGCAACCCTCTATCAAGAAAATCATGATAGGAAATGCAAGCACGGGAATATCGTATCAATTGGGAGATATATACCCCGTATGCAGGTGCTGCTGGAATGTTGCTACTTAGAAATGGAAAGTTCACAATTGGAAAGCTGAAATCATCTCTTTTGTCGTAATGTTTTGTTTTCAACAGTAAAATGACCCCTTGTCTGAGGCCCGGCGAGGGAGGGTTGTTCTCAACCTGATAATACCAAACACAGGTCAAAGTACTGCCTTTTACACAGGGCTTTGATACAGACCAAACAGCAAGCTATAAAGGACCCCAAAATTATTAGCGTACACAATTCGAACAGGAAGACCAAAGATCTAATTTTATAGATATATCCAAATGGGAAAATACCAATGAACAACATCAACAAACGATAACTGCTGAACGACAGGCCCCTGAATCAATCAGGACAGATGCATAAACATGCAGCGGCTATGGATAGTTTTGTTTCGCCAGCATACAAATCCTTCAGAAGTTCTTTGTACTTTATTCTAACAACGAACATTTTTTGATAGGGAATATAAATAAGGGGGAAAGAAACTAATTTTTTGTTCTTTACAGGTATTTCCGCTGTTATAAATTTTTATTGGAGCACTCCCCCTTTGGATAAATAGGTGTCATGCTGAAACAAATATTCTCACAGATATTTACACAGTGTGGTGGGGTGCTTTTATGTTTAAAATCGTTATATACAGGTTAGACTGATTTTAAAAACAAATGTTGATATCCAGGGTTTTCCCTGGGTCAATTATATAACAACATATCTTTTCAAATTTACCTTTTTCTACTTTTAATAATAAAGAAGATATAAGTCCTGGAATATAACAAAATTGATGGACATGTTTTGATCATATAATACCAGTACATTGTATAGTTGGTAGGGAAAGTTTCTTTAAAAGAAAAATACTGATGTGCCTTTTTGTACTAAGAAGTGGTTTTTACAACAAAACAAAAGCTTTTATCACATGAAATTGATCCCTCATTTCATGTGTAGTCATTACATTGATAGGTTACTCTCATTCGAGGGGTTGTTCCTAACCTTTTGGATATATTTTTTTCATAACGACAGTTTTCTTTTCTTGACCATCGTAAATGAAAAAGTTGAAACGTAAAACTATGCTTGAAACTCGTGTGTCATTCAAACAACTTTAAAGTAGTCTCCCTAATCAATTACCTATATTACAGGGGTTAAAAAATCCACTAGGCGGACGCCCGGGACTAGATCATTTACGCCTCGGGCAATTAAAATGTGTAATCCGATATGCCCGACGGACTAGTAACAAAAAATTCTTGACGTTTCCAAAATAGAAAGTGAAAAATCCCTTCATCACTATTCTATGTTAGCCAATTTGATTCAATTAAAACATCTGGGATTCCAAGAATTTGAACTGGTTTGTACAGGTCCTGTTGTACATATTTTGAAAATAGAACAAATAACTCTGGCATGTCTGGTGGCCTGGTATCGTGTGTTGATTGCAATTCTCGTACTTTAAATATCGATTTCTCATACCATGGCTTGGGGTATTGTACATTGCTTATTGTGCCGAGATTTTCAATTAACGGTATTTGGGGGTATGATGTATTGATTGGTATTGACCTGTCTTGTTGCACAGCTCTTGAGCATGAAACCATGCAACAAAATATTTTTTAATATTTTAGTACGGGAACCACAGGAACTTCGTCAGTTTCAAAACGAAAAACGGTAGATGAAAGAAGTAACAAGGCTGAAAATTCATCCCCCAAAAATGCTAAATACGACAGGGAAAAGCCTCGTGAAAAAAATAATAGTGTCCAGGACAGAAGGGCTGCCAAGTCTTTAGCGCGAGACTCACACATGTTCATGCTTATTTGGCGGCATTTTCCTATGATCTATTGTTTTTTCTCTTTGATCTTTACAATTTGGCAAAAAAAATCACACATTCACTTCCAGAAAAGTTGGCAGAACTGGGACACAATGATTCCCCTGGCAAGGTTGGCTGTTGCTGATGAAAAAAACAGACATGAATGCTCTGTGAATATTACCGTTAGTTGCCCCAAGCACGCAAATAAAAAGTCACCTTTGAATGTGGGAACAACTAAGTAAGGTTAAGCACACCAGACTCAAGCTAGCGAACACTAAGCCATCGAACAATAAGATGAATCAAGCTAGCGAACAATAAGCCAGCGAACAATAAGAAAACACGCCAACATGATCATGTCTGAAAACCGAAGACTTGCAATAACACCAAAAGAATAAATAACAGATCAACAAAAATTATTAAATACAGTGTATAATGTCTCCTTCAAAACAATGGACACCCACTTTGTATTATGCAGCAAACTCTTGATTTTTAGCACACTGGCCAAGTGAGCTTTCTCATCACTTGGCGTCCGTCGTCCGTCGTCGTCGTCCGTCGTTAGCTTTTACAAAAATCTTCTCCTCTGAAACTACTGGGCCAAATTAATCCAAACTTAGCCACAATCATCATTGGGGTATCTAGTTTAAAAATGTGTCTGGTGACCCCGCCAACCAACCAAGATGGCCGCCATGGCTAAAAATAGAACATAGGGGTAAAATGCAGTTTTGGCTTATAACTCAAAAACCAAAGCATTTAGAGAAAATCTGACATGGGGTAAAATTGTTTATCAGGTCAAGATCTATCTGCTCTACAATTTTCAGATGAATCGGACAATTGTTTTTGGGTTGCTGTCCCTAAATTGGTAATTTTAAGGAAATTTTACTGTTTTTGGTTGTTATCTTAAATATTATTATAGATAGAGATAAACTGTAAACAGCATTAATGTTCAGCAAAGTAAGATTTACTTATAAGTCAACATGACCAAAATGGTCAGTTGACCCCTTTAGGAGTTATTGCCCTTTATAACCATTTTACGTAAATCTTAGTAATCTTTTACAAAAATCTTCTCCTCTGAAACTACTGGGCCAAATTAAACTAAACTTGGCCATAATCATCATTGGGGTATCTTGTTTAAAAAATGTGTCCGGTACCCCGCCAACCAACCAAGATGGCCGCCACGGCTAAAAATAGAACATAGGGGTAAAATGCAGTTTTTGGCCTATAACTCAAAACCCAAAGCATTTAAAGCAAATCTGATGGGGTAAAATTGTTTATCAGGTCAAGATCTATCTGCCCTGAAATTTTCAGATGAATCGGACAGCCCGTTGCTGGGTTGCTGCCCCTGACCTGAACTGGTAATTTTAAGGAAATTTTGCTGTTATTTGTTATTATCTTGAATATTATTATAGATAGAGATAAACTGTAAACAGCAATAATTTACAGCAAAGTAAGACCTTAAAGTAAGTCAACATGACCCAAATGGTCAATTGACCCCCTCAGGAGTTATTGTCCTTTATAGTCAATTTTTAACAATTTTCATAAAATTTGTAAATTTTTACTAATATTTTCCACTGAAACTAATGGGCCAAGTTTATTATAGATAGAGATAATTGTAAGCAGCAAGAATGTTCAGTAAAGTAAGATGTACAAACACATCCCCATCACCAAAACACAATTTTGTAATGAATCCATCTGGTTCCTTTGTTTAATATTCACATAGACCAAGGTGAGCGACACAGGCTCTTTAGAGCCTCTTAGTCTAAGGCATACTAGGGCTAGAAGGTCAGTTTTGATGGACTAGCAGTTCTTCCAACAGGGCTAGTAAAATCCTGCTGCCAATAAGTCCTGGGCTAGTTAGCTGTAACAAAATTTTTTAACCCCTGTACTAAAGTCAAAGGATATTAAAGTTTTAAATCAGAGATTTTTCTTGCTTTTGAACATTTTTCGTCGAAACAGCTTTCTTTTCTAAACTATCTTTAAAAAAAAAAGAGACATCATAGGTTTGCTTCAACCACGTGCGTCGCAATGTGGTAAATAAATTTTGTATGTGACATTTAGCGGAAGCCATTTAACCATATAATTTTGTCAAACAATCAATCAACACCTTTATTAATAAGTCCTTTGTTGTCGATAGCCATAAAGTGCAATCAGCTGATTATTGATTTTCTGTCCAAATCCAGGGATGATTCCACTATATAGTTTAGGGCCGCTTAGCGGCCCTTAAATCTGCCAGCGGCCCCAAAAAAATGTTAGTGAATATAAATTCCCAATTCAGGAAAATAAAATAAAAATCGGTATTTCAGAAAAAGTTTCAGTCACCTATTACCGCAACTATAATTTTCGTCAAAACATAGTAAAATCCGGATAAGAATGCTGACAACGATCGCATTTTATTAACAATGATTTAATTATGTCAACGTGAGGTAAACAATTTTAGCAACCGGATTCAATTGAATAAAATTTTATGGGAGTATTTGAATTCGCAAAAGTAGATCGCTTAGCAGGTTGATCAAAAACATGCTATTTGTCAAAATTGGTGTCAAAGCAGACCTCGGCAAAGAAAAAATTCAAATTTTGATATAACATTGATGAATAAATTTTAATGGGCGCCGATCTTATAAAAGCAGATTGCCCAGCAGAGCCGTTTATGTAACTTGCTTAAATCCTGTTTTGTAAAAGAAATTATTTTATATTTTACTCTATTTCCTCAAAAGACAAAAGTTTGACCGTTTTTGAAAATAATGTTGACAATGGACCATTCATGAAATGAGCCCCCCCCCCCCCCCTGAAATACGATGTCATCATTATGGAACTGTTTCAAAAGATATAAAAATGATCCAAATAATTTTAAAGTTCACTGGTGCCTGGTGCAATTGTTTTAAATATAAGTATATAACCTTTTGTAATTGCTTTTCTGAATTCGACAATTGGCCAGTTCAATTTGAAATCCATTTGAAACAAGGTAAGCTTATAAAGATGATCTGTTGAAAAAATACCGAATGGATGATTTTTTTCAGTGGTTAATATGGCAAGCCGTTTTGTTATTTAATCTAACTTCAAGATATCTCATAAACTTTATAAGATATCTTATATAATAGTTCATTAGATATCTTATATAGTTTGTAAGATATCTTATAAAGTTTATAAGATATCTTACATGCATATGTTATAAAGTTTATGAGATATCTTTTATAGTTTATAAGATATCTCATATAGTTTTCTTTATCAGATATCTTATAAATTGTATAAGATATCTTATAAACTATATAAAAGATATCTTATATAAAGTATATTTATAAGATATCTTATATATATAAGATATCTTATCGATATTAGATATCTTCTTTATTATATAAGATATCTATTTATATAAGATTTAAAAAAAAAAAGATTATTTAAGATATATCTTATTTCTCTAATTCTTCGTCAATTTATCCCTTTCTGCACCCTTTGTATAAAAAAATTTAATCAATATGTGGTTCGTTTGATCTCAGTACTTCATTGGTTAAAATCCGATTATGATGTCGAATGTTCTTGCTTTCCTCTGAATTTCCCATTGTGACGGCATGAAAAAAGGCGACCATGTCTGATGACGTCACATAGAAAGAACACATCTTTTTGCAGATTATTCGTAAAGCAGGTATAAGTGTGCCTGCATAATGTTTGAAAATCATTAGAGAAACAGATTCCACCACCAAATCTCGTGTAATACGATATTTGTCCACTCTCGACAGTTAAATTTTAAATATTTAAAATGCTCGGGCAAGCCTTGCGTTTTAAATTTGAAAATTTAACTGTCTCGAATGGATAGATATCGTATTACACTCGATGAAGTGGTAGAATCTGTATATATTATATAAGATATATTATTAGAGACATCGTATAGAAATTATAAGATAATTCATATAATATATATATCTTATATAATTTTCTTTAAATGATATCCAATAAACTATAAAAGATATCTTGTATAAAAAATATTTATAAGATATTTCATATTAAGTATATATGAGATATCTTATAAACTTTAGAAGATATCTTATAAAGTATATAAGATATCTAAGTATAAAGTATATAAGATATCTTATAAAGTTTTTAAACTTTATAAGATATCTTATTTAATATATAAGATATCTCATATAATATAAGATATTTCATATAATATATAAGATAGCTTTAAAAAAATAAATTATATAAGATATCTCATATATTAAATGAGATATCTTATAAAAATCTAATATGTTATATAAGATATCTTATATATTATGAAATAATTTGAGATAATTTGAAATTCGAATAAATAGCTAAACTGCTTAAGTGCCATAGGTTTATGTTAGCTGGTATATATATGCCTTGTTTACCAAAGTTAAGATGATAGTGCATCATGTGCAATGGTATTCATGGTATTCATGTATTACAACTTCCCTGGTCTGAATCCAATAACTTCTTCAAGCAGTGTTCAGGTGAAACTTAATATACATTTTCCGTTTTTACAGGTCAGGAAAATGATATTATTTCGTTTTAGATTGTATGCATAAAAAATTCCCAATTAGGATAAAAATTCCCAATTTGATGTTCAAGGGACCCATTTGAAAACACCTGGAATCATCCCTGAAATCTTAATGAGGTCAAGGTGAATTCCGAGTATTGTCTGATCGGGTAAAGTCCTAGAAACTCGAAAAAAGTAATGGAGGAAAATAATTCGTTATATATTTTTCTTTCGCCAAATTCTTTCGCAAATGACGAATATTTATCGTCACAATCATTATTTTTTTGCAAAAATGTTGGTCATTGATTTGGGGATGTATTGCGGGCGGTCGGGCGGGTGGCAACCAAATGTTGTCCGTGTATTTACTCATGAACCGTTCAACCAAAGCTTTTCAAATTTTAATATGTTGTTACAGACAAAAAAATGAAGGTCAATAATGACAATTTTGACTTTTACCGTTCAGGAGTTACGGTTCTTGAAAGATTGAAAAAATGGCATTTCTAGTCGTGTCCATGCATTTACGCATGAACTGTTCAACCAAAGCTTCCCAAATTTTAATATGTTGTTACTGATGACAAAATGGAGGTCAAGTTCAATAATGACGATTTTGACTTTTACCGTTCAGGAGTTATGGTTCTTGAAAGATTGAAAAATGGCATTTCCAGTCGTGTCCGTGCATTTACGCATGAACTGTTCAACGAAAGCTTCCCAAATTTAAATATGTGGTTACTGATGACAAAATGGAGGTCAAGTTCAATAATGACGATTTTCACTTTCACCGTTCATCAGTTATGGTTCTTAAAAGATTGAAAAATGGCATTTCCAGTCGTGTCCATGCATTTACGCATGAACTGTTCAACCAAAGCTTCCCAATATGTTGTTACTGATGACAAAATGGAGGTCAAGTTCAATAATGACGATTTGACGTTTTCCGTTCAGGAGTTATGGTTCTTGAAAGTTTGAAAAATGGCTTTTCTAGTCGTGTCCATGCATTTACTCATGAACCATTCAACCGAAGCTTTTCAAATTTTAATATGTTGATACTGATGACAAAATGGATGTCAAATTTGATATTGACGATTTTCACTTGCACCGTTCATCAGTTATGGTTCTTGTGATATTGGCAGGATACAAATAAATGTTAATAAATCCGGTTTGCTGTCGTTATAACAGCCTCTTGTTTATAGTTGATTAAAGGAGCAAAATCCAGAAATCGTAAATTTTTAAAAATTAAAAAAATCGTGGCAGGACGATTTCAGAGGGGCGGGCGGGGATGAAAATCTATCAATTAATTTTAATTGGCCTTAGTTGATTAAAATAATTTTAAAGTTCACTGGTCAATTGCTTTAAATATCTTATATATTAAGTATATATATAAACTTTTGTAATTGTCTTTCTGAATACGACAATGGACCAGTTCAATTTGAAATCCATTTTAATCAAGGTAAACTTATAAAGATGACCTGTTGAAAAATATCAAATGGATGATTTTTTTTCATTGGTTTATATGGCAAGCCATTTTGCTATTTAATTAAATTTCAAGATATCTTATACACTTTATAAGATATCTTGTATAGTTTATGATATATTATATGACATATCTTACAGATTATATAAGATATCTTATAGAGTTTATGAAATTTACAATTTTTAAAATAATTTCATAAAATATAAGAGATATCTTATAAACTTTATGAAATTTACAATTTTTTAAATAATTTCATAAATTATATGAGATATCTTATAAACTATATGAGATATCTTATTAACTATATAAGATATTTTATAAACTAAATGTATTGTTTATAAGATGTCTTATATGAAAGATGTTCATAAGATATATTAATAATTTTAGGAGATATCTTTAAAAGTATATGAGATATCTATAAAATATATAGTTTATAAGATATCTTATATAAATTTCTTTATAAGATATCCCATAAACTATATAAGATCTCTAAATCTAACTTATCTAAATTATAAAAGATATTTATAAGATATCTCATATACTTTATGACATCTCTAATAAACTTGACATTTGATTAAATAGTCAAACGGCTTGCCATAGATTTATGTAAGCTGGTATATATGTTTATGTATATGTTATATGCCCAGGTTACTTTGAAGTAAGGCGTCAAAGTAAAAAAAATATAATAGCCTTTCAAGACGTCATAATTATTTGGACTAGTGCATCATGTGCACTGATATTCATGTTATACAACTTCCCTAGTCATGCTAGTCTCAATCCAATAACTTTTAAGTAATATGGTGATCATATCTATGTGATCAGAATCATATATATCATAATCAGTAGCCCATCCATAATTATTCAAAATGTTACAACTTCTTAAATCAGTGTAGAGGTTAAACTTAATATACATTTCCGTTTTTACAGGAAAATGATATGATTTCGTCTTAGATTTTATGCATAAAAAAAATCCCAATTGAGATAAAAATTCCCAATTCGATGTTCAAGGGACCTATTTGAAAACACCTGGAATCATCCCTGCATTGTGTCCAACAAGGATTTTGCAAGACATACAAATCGAATTTTTGAAATGAAATTGCATTTTTATTAAATAAATACGAGTAATATCTCTAAGTAGTATTCTTTTATATTGTCAAAAGTAGTAAACCACTATAAAAAGTAACATTACACCATAAAAAATCTTTTTCTCGGGATATATCATCTTGTTTTCGAAATATTACGTTTTCTCGTATTTCTCGGGAAATCGTGGTACCGCTGATTTTTAGTTTTTTTTGCTGAATTCTCCAATATATGCTCGATAAAAATGACAATAGTTACTTGTCACAAGCTAAACAAGTATATACATGTTCAGAAATGGTTCAACCGATATTTATCTGAAACTGAAATTGAGCTATTTTATATTTTCAGTTTAAAGATCTACTGTCCATTTTTATTTGATTCAAGTCCAGTCAATTTATTACTTAGTAAAGGTAAGTGAACATTATAGTCAAATTGTTTTGGAATGTTTGTTATTTATTTTATCAAATGAAATTCAGAAATATATTTCAATTGTAAATGTTAACATTCTTAAAGGGGAGATAATCAAGAACTAGCTGGTTCATTCTAAGTAGCATTTCACCAGTGCTTTTTTTTTTAATTCTTTTTAAACAGGATTAACATTTTACACTCATCTACTTTTGTTAAATAAATTGGAAACAAAAGATAAATTGGAAACAAAAATACCATGACATGATTACAAAATTAATTTGTAAAAAAAAAAAATTGGTAGTCAAAATTAAACAAAACATTGCAATCATTACATTGTGAGTTGCTTAATTAAAGAGTAAAAGTTTTAAGAAGTCACTTGTGGTGTATGAATGAAAGATTGGATGTTAATGTCAATGAGACAGCAACCATTCAATGAAAGAGGTCAACATTGTATTCAACCATTGAAAACTATCTTTAAATTAGAACTATCACTGAGTGTGTACTTATTAATGAGCAACACAAGTGCCATGTGGAGCACCTGAGATAGCCCTCAACTTTTGATGGGTTTCCTGTCGCTCAGTCTTTAATTTTTAGTTTTGTGTTTTGTGTACTGTTGCTTGTCTTTTTCTTTTTTAGCCATGTTTTTATTTTGAACATCTATTATTTGTATTATTAGATCCTTGTCCAGTCAATGTGATCCTTGTCCAGTCAAGTTACTATTATAGTCAATGTGATCCTTGTCCAGCCAAGTTGTTATTATAGGTTAGTGTACATTATATGTGAACTATATAGGATCATTTACTATTGAAATTTGTTTCAAATGTAAAATGGTCAAACTCTATAGGGGAAGATAATGTGAAATGTTCAAACTCTATAAGGGGAGATAATGAAAAATGTTCAAACTCTATAAGCATGGTAAGGGGAGATAATGTAAAATGTTCAAACTCTATAGGGGGAGATAATGTAAAATATTCAAACTCTGTAAGGGGAGATAATGTTAAATGTTCAAACTATAAGGGAGATAAGCTAAAATGTTTAAACTCTATAAGGGGAGATAATGTAAAATATTCAAACTCTATCAGGGGAGATAATGTAAAATGTCCAAACTTTATAAGGAGAGATAAAGTAAAATGTTCAAACTCTATAAGGGAAGATAATGTAAAATATTCAAACTCTATAAGGGGAGATAATCAACATATAGTTTTTACATTCAAAATACTACCAATGTTTTTATAGTAAACAAGACACAAAGAATGTGATAACATCATTACAATGTTATTTGTCTTCAAATATAAGCATTGAACTTGTGCTATAGAAAAATAAAGTGAGATATATGTCAATGACAACAACCCAACAAAGCAAGTCTTGAGATGTGTACAGGTCAATATATAGTTAACAATTCAAAAATAACCTCATATGATAAGGTCTTCATTTTCATGAAGCGGGCCATTAAATAATTGCACATTATATCTTTTTATCCCACCACGGGTAAATTATGACGTGATTGGTTTAACGCCGTCACATGGTGACCCCTATGGATCTGTATGGGGTTAGTAAATTTCATATGGGTTCATGATGTCTGTCTATTTTTAATGGTGACGTCATCTATTGAAGTTGTTGTATTTCATTGTTTATTTTTATACAAAATGAGCAGGAAAAGTCCCATGTGCGAATAACTTGTTATATCGTATATATGGTTCACTACTTACCCCCTTCGACCTCAGCCCCTTTGGATTTTACTAACCCTCTATGGATCCGTAGGGGGTCAATAGCGAACCATATAACTTTTAACTGTAAGTTTATTTTATTGAAACAGGGAGATAACACACACACATTGATATGTTTATAAGAAACATTCATAACAAGTACGAATGAAGTATTTTTTAGTCATATTTCAATTTTACATATATATCAGGCTTAAACAAGTAAATATGATTTATAGTTATTTTTCACAGATGCTTTAGATGACGACACAACGTTACTTATCAATTTAGGCTGACCTCAGAGGTACATTCATCAGTATTTATTTATTAGTATGTATTGTATAATATATGTTTTTTTAAGAGAACAAAACAAATCAATCCATAAAGACTGCCTCGATGATCTTCACGGTGTTGTAGTATTGTGTTAACTTTTAGTGTGGGAGGTGGTGGGTTTGAACACTGGACAGTTCAACCAAAGATCTTCACGGTGTTGTGGTATTGTGTTTACCTTTAGTGTGGGAGGTGGTGGGTTTGAACCCTGGACAGTTATAATAACCAAAGATCTTCACGGTGTTGTGGTATTGTGTTAACTTTTAGTGTGAGAGGTGGTGGGTTTGAACCCTGGACAGTTATAATAACCAAAGATCTTCACGGTGTTGTGGTATTGTGTTCACCTTTAGTGTGGGAGGTGGTGGGTTTGAACCCTGGACAGTTAAACCAAAGATCTTCACGGTGTTGTAGTATTGTGTTAACCTTTAGTGTGGGAGGTGGTGGGTTTGACAACCCTGGACAGTTCAACCAAAGATCTTCACGGTGTTGTAGTATTGTGTTAACTTTTAGTGTGGGAGGTGGTGGGTTTAAACCCTGGACAGTTAAACCAAAGATCTTCACAGTGTTGTGGTATTGTTTTCACCTTTAGTGTGGGAGCTGGTGGGTTTGAAACGTGGACAGTTTAACCAAAGATCTTCATGGTGTTGTGGTATTGTGTTCACCTTTAGTGTGGGAGGTGGTGGGTTTGAACCCTGGACAGTTAAACCAAAGATCTTCACAGTGTTGTGGTATTGTGTTAACCTTTAGTGTGGGAGGTGGTGGGTTTGAACCCTGGACAGTTCAACCAAAGATCTTCACGGTGTTGTGGTATTGTGTTTACCTTTAGTGTGGGAGGTGGTGGGTTTGAACCCTGGACAGTTAAACCAAAGATCTTCACGGTGTTGTGGTATTGTGTTAACTTTTAGTGTGGGAGGTGGTGGGTTTGAACCCTGGACAGTTAAACCAAAGATCTTCACGGTGTTGTAGTATTGTGTTCACCTTTAGTGTGGGAGGTGGTGGGTTTGAACCATGGACAGTTCAACCAAAGACTTAAAAATTAATATTTGCTGCTTCTCCAAAATGAGGTAAATCAATACAGAGTCAGAGTAAGTAGTTTCACATATGCCATACAGCCACTTCCTTTTTTCACATCTGCCATACAGCCACTTCCTGTTTTCACATCTGCCATACAGCCACTTCCTGTTTTCACATCTGCCATACAGCCACTTCCTGGTTTCGCATCTGTCATACATCCACTTCCTGTACTCATATTTGTCATACAGCCACTTCCTGTTTTTATACGACCGCAAAATTTGAAAAAATTTTCGTCGTATATTGCTATCACGTTGGCGTTGTCGTCGTCGTCGTCGTCCGAATACTTTTAGTTTTCGCACTCTAACTTTAGTAAAAGTGAATAGAAATCTATGAAATTTTAACACAAGGTTTATGACCACAAAAGGAAGGTTGGGATTGATTTTGGGAGTTTTGGTCCCAACATTTTAGGAATTAGGGGCCAAAAAGGGCCCAAATAAGCATTTTCTTGGTTTTCGCACTATAACTTTAGTTTAAGTTAATAGAAATCTATGAAATTTTGACACAAGGTTTATGACCACAAAAGAAAGGTTGGGATTGATTTTGGGAGTTTTGGTTCCAACAGTTTAGGAATTAGGGGCCAAAAAAGGGCCCAAATAAGCATTATTCTTGGTTTTCGCACAATAACTTTAGTTTAAGTAAATAGAAATCAATGAAATTTAAACACAAGGTTTATGATCATAAAAGGAAGGTTGGTATTGATTTTGGGAGTTTTGGTCCCAACAGTTTAGGAATTAAGGGCCCAAAGGGTCCAAAATTAAACTTTGTTTGATTTCATTAAAAATTGAATAATTGGGGTTCTTTGATATGCCGAATCTAACTGTGTATGTAGATTCTTAATTTTTGGTCCCGTTTTCAAATTGGTCTACATTAAGGTCCAAAGGGTCCAAAATTAAACTTAGTTTGATTTTAACAAAAATTGAATCCTTGGGGTTCTTTGATATGCTGAATCTAAAAATGTACTTAGATTTTTTATTATTGACCCAGTTTTCAAGTTGGTCCAAATCGGGGTCCAAAATTAAACTTTGTTTGATTTCATCAAAAATTGAATAATTGGGGTTCTTTGATATGCCAAATCTAACTGTGTATGTAGATTCTTAATTTTTGGTCCCGTTTTTAGATTGGTCTACATTAAAGTCCAAAGGGTCCAAAATTAAACTAAGTTTGATTTAAAAAAAAATTGAATTCTTGGGCTTCTTTGATATGCTGAATCTAAACATCTACTTAGATTTTTGATTATGGGCCCAGTTTTCAAGTTGGTCCAAATCAGGATCCAAAATTATTATATTAAGTATTGTGCAATAGCAAGAAATTTTCAATTGCACAGTATTCAGCAATAGCAAGAAATCTTCAATTGCACAGTATTGTGCAATAGCAAGAAATTTTCATTGCACAGTATTGCGCAATAGCAAGAATCTTTTCAATTGCAAGATCATTGCAATGCAATAGCAAGATTTCTGCAATTTTGCACAATACAGTCTTTGCAATTGCAAGAAATTCCAATTGGATTCAATTGGAGTTATCTTTCTTGTCCAGAATGGTAGTTGAATCAACTTAAATCATTGTTTTATACAATATACAATGTATATTCACTTTTACTTCCAACTGACAGATTGAAAACAATCTTTACATTGTAATAACAAGCACTTTTTTTACATTTTAATATTTTATGATGTATTTAAATGAGTAGTTATTGTTGCAAACTGCATTAGAAATTTGAATTGAGATCAGTTTTGGAAAAAGGGAAAGGAGGATGTGAAAACAAAATGGGGGGGGGGGGGTTAGATTTTTCTCATTTCAGATTTCATAAATAAAAAGAAAATTTCTTCAAACATTTTTTTGAGAGGATTAATATTCAAATGCATAGTGAATTGCTCAAAAATTTTAAGTTCATTAGACCACATTCATTCTGTGTCAGAATCCTATGCTGTGTCAACTATTTAATCACAATCCAAATTTAGAGCTGAATCCAGCTTGAATGTTGTGTCCATACTTGCCCCAACCGTTCAGGGTTCAACCTCTGTGGTCGTATAAAGCTGCGCCCTGCGGAGCATCTGGTTACATCTGTAATACATCCACTTCCTGGTTTCGCATCTGTCATACATCCACTTCCTGTTCTCATATCTGTAATACAGCCACTTCCTGTTTTCACATCTGTCGTACAGCCACATCCTATTGGTTGATAGTTTGAAATTATACAACACTCATTGTACAATGAAAATTTCTTTTTCTTGGCTTCTATGGAAGGGAATGATTTTATATTTGATGAACAGCTTGAAAATTTTGATTTGTAGAATGTTAGCAATTTTTATGCCCCATTTATGGGCATTATGTTTTTTGATCCGTCTGTTCGTCTGATCTTCCGTCCGTTGATCCGTCCGTCCTGCTTCAAGTTAAAGTTTTTGAAGTCCAATCAACTTGAAACTTAGTACAAATGTTCCTTATGATATGATCTTTCTAATTTTAATGTCAAATTAGAGATTATTCCCAGTTCACGGTCCACTGAACATAGAAAATTATTATGCGGAATGGGCATCCGTGTACTTAGGACACATTCTTGTTTATGCTGTGCAACTTCTTTCTGTTACCCAATAGTTTGAAATTATTCAACTTCATTGTATAAAGAAAATGTTTATGAAAGTTCATGTGATGAATAACAATGATACACGTATTCCTAGACTAAAGAATAATGATATAAACAATTACAGTTTGTCCAACAGCCTTCAACAATGAGCAAAACCCATACCATATAATCATCTATAAAAAGCCTTGGTATGATAAAATGTGAAACATTTCAAAAGAAAAAAAATCAACAGCCTACTACAACAATGAAGGAAAAACAAATATGGTACACATCTTCTAACTACAGCCACTACGTTATAGGTCCTGGCTGTGGACAGGCACATACAGAATATAAAAAAATGATTGAATTTAATGTGACTGGTCTAGTTGATTATTGATAATGTTTTAAGAAACTGTTACTTGATATTTTTTATGTGTTTCTTAAATGCCCACCTTTTTATAAAACCCAAACCTTGAAACGATCTCAAAATAAGGAGTTGTGGTATGATTAACAATGAAGCAATTAATCCTAGACCATATGACAAAGATATAAACAATTACAGGTCGTTCAACAGCCTTCAACAATGAGCAAAACCCATACCATATAATAATTAGGAGATGTGGTATGATTAACAATGATACAATTAATCCTAGACCATAGGACAAAGATATAAACAATTACAGGTCGTCTAATAGCCTTCAACAATGAGCAAAACCCATACCATATGATAATTAGGAGATGTGGTATGAGTAACAATGATACAATTATTCCTGGACCATAGGACAAAGAGATAAACAATTACAGGTCGTTCAACAGCCTTCAACAATGAGAAAAACCCATACCATATAATAATTAGGAGATGTGGTATGAGTAACAATGATACAATTATTCCTAGACCATAGAACAAAGATATAAACAATTACAGGTCGTCTAATAGCCTTCAACAATGAGAAAAATCCATACCATATAATAATTAGGAGATGTGGTATGATTAACAATGATACAATTAATCCTAGACCATAGGACAAAGATATAAACAATTACAGGTCGTTCAACAGCCTTCAACAATGAGCAAAACCCATACCATATGATAATTAGGAGATGTGGTATGAGTAACAATGATACAATTATTTCTAGACCATAGGACAAAGGTATAAACAATTACAGGTCGTCCAACAGCCTTCAACAATGAGCAAAACCCATACCATATAATAGTTAGGAGATGTGGTATGATTAACAATGATACAATTATTCCTAGACCATAGAACAAACATATAAACAATTACAGGTTGTCTAATAGCCTTCAACAATGAGCAAAACCCATACCATATAATCATCTATAAAAAGCCTTGGTATGATAAAATGTGAAACATTTCAAAAGAAAAACAAACAGCCTACTACAACAATGAAGGAAACACAAATATGGTACACAGCTTCTAACTACAGCCACTACGTTATAGGTCCTGGCTGTGGAAAGAGTCACACCCTGTATGTAGAATACACAGCTTCTAACTACATTCACTACTTTATTGGTCGTGTCTTTCAACAGGCACATACAGAATAAAAAAAAAATGATTGAATTTAATGTGACTGTTCTAGTTGATTATTGATAATGTTTTGAGAAGCTGCAATATGATATTTAATATTGTTCTTCATGTGCGTCTTAATGCTGGTAAATAAAACTTTTGAAATTTTTAGATCTGGAAAAGTGCAATAGATGTTCTGGTGTTCGATGGAAAAAGTCACACCCTGTTTGTAGAATACATTTGTACCTCATTTAGGTATGTGATTAGATTTTTAACCAGATTTTTGTGACAAAAATGTCGGTTATTGATTTGGGGATGTACGGCGGGCGGCGGTCGGTTGGGCGGGCGGGCGGCAATCAAATGTTGTCCGTGCATTAACTCATGAACGGTTCAACCAAAGCTTTTAAAATTTTAATATGTTGTTACTGACAACTAAATGAAGGTCAAGTTCAATAATGGCGATTTTGACTTTTACCGTTCAGGAGTTATGGTTCTTGAAAGATTGAAAAATGGAGTTTCCAGTCGTGTCCGTGCATTTACGCATGAACTGTTCTACCTAAGCTTCCCAAATTTTAATATGTTGTTACTGATGACAAAATGGAGGTCAAGTTCAATAATGACGATTTTGACTTTTACCGTTCAGGAGTTATGGTTCTTGAAAGATTGAAAAATGGTGTTTCCAGTCGTGTCCGTGCATTTTCTCATGAACCATTCAACCAAATCTTTTGAAATTTTTATATGTTGTTACTGATGGCAAATTAGAGGTCAAGTTAAATAATGACGATTTTGACTTTTACCGTTCAGGAGTTATGGTTCTTGAAAGATTGTGAAATGGCGTTTCCATTCACGTTGTTGCATTTACTCATGAACCATTTAATCTAAGCTTTTCAAATTTTAAGATGTTGATACTGATGACAAAATGGAGGTCAAATTTGATATTACGATTTTCACTTTCACCATTCATCAGTAATGGTTCTTGTGATATTGCCAGGACACAAATAAATATTTAAAATTTTAAAATTTTTTTAAAAGGGAAAAAACAATTAAAAAAAATTTTTAAATTTAAATTTTTTTTAAAAAAATTTAAAAAGGGGCCCCCCAAAAAAAAATTTTTTTTAAAAAAACCAAACTTTTTTTTAAGAAAAAAAAACCCCAAAAGGGGCCTTTTTTTAAAAAAAATTTTAAATTTAAAAAAAAAAAATTTTTTTTTGGGTTTTAAAAAAAAAAAATTTTAAAAATTTTTTTTTTGGAAAAAATTTTTTTAAAAATTTTTTGGGAAAAAAATTTTCAACGGGAAAAAAAAAAAATTTTTTAAAAAAAAATTTTTTTTTTAAAAAAAAAAAAATTTTAAATTTAATTTTTAAAAAAAAATTTTTTTAAAAAAAAAAAAATTTTAAAAAAAACGGGTTTTTAAAAAATTTTTTTAATTTTAAAGGAAAAAAAAAAATTTTTTTAAAAAAAAAACCCCCCAAAAATTTTTTTTTAAAAAAGGGGGAAAAAAATTTTTAAAAAAAATTTCCCCCTTTTTTTTTTAAAAAAAACCCCAAAAAAATTTAATTTAAATTTTTTAAGCCCCAAAAATTTTTTTTTTTAAAAAAAAAAAAAAAAAAACCCCAAAAAAAAAAAAACCCCCTTTCCCCTTTTTTTCAAAAAAAAACCCCAAAAAAAATTTTTTTGGGGGAAAAAAAAAATTTTTTTAAAAAAATTGAAAATTAAAAAAAAATTTAAAAGGTTTTTAAAAAAAAAAATTTTTTAAAAAAAAAAAAAACCCAAAATTAAAAAAAAAAAAAAAAAATTTTCCCTTTTTCCGGGAAAAAAAATTTAAACAAAAAAAAACAAAAAAAAAAAAAGAAAAAAAAAAAATTTTAAAAAATTTAAAAAGTTTGGGGGGGGGAAAAAAAAAAATTTTTTTTTTAAAAAAAAATTTTTAAAGGGGGATTTTTTTTTTTTTAAAAATTTTTTTAAAGGTAAAAAAAACCCGGGGTTTTAAAAAAAAGGGGTTTAATTTTGGGGTTTTTTTTTTTAAAAAGGCCCAAAAAAAAGGGCCCCCCCCTTTTTTTTTAAAAAAAAAAATTAAAATTAAAAAAATTTATTCAAAAAAAATTTTTAAAAATTTTTTTTTAAAATTTTTAAAAAAAAAATTTTGGGGGTTTAAAAAAAAATTAAAAATTTTTTAAAAAAATTTTTTTTAAATTAAAAAAAAAAAAAATTTTTAAATTTCCTTAAAAATTTTTTTTTAAAAATTTTCATTTCCCCCCCAAAAAAAAACCCCCCCCCCGGGGGTTAAAAAAAAAAAACCCCCCAAGCCATTTTTTAAAAGAAAAAAAATTTTTTTTCAAAATTTTTCCTTTCCCTTTTAAAAAATTCCCCCTTTTTCCAAAATTTTTTTTTTTTTTTTTCCCTTTTTTTCAAAAAAATTTTCTTAAAAAAATTTTTTAAAAATTTTAAAAAATTAAAAAAAACCCATAAAAATTAAAATTTTTTTTTTTTTTTTTAAAATAAAAAATTTTTTTTTTTTTTTTTTTTTTTAAAAATTTTTTGGGGTTTTTTGGGGGTTTTTTTTAAAAAATTTTTTCCTTCCGGGGGGGTTTTTTTTTTTAATTATTTTTTTTTTTTTTTTTTTTTTTTTTTAAAAATTTTTAAAAAATATTTTTTTAAAATTTTTTTTTTTTAAAAAATTTTTTTTTAAAAAAATTTTTGGTTTAAAAATTGTTTTTTTTTTTGGTTTTTCTTTTTTTGGGTTTTTTTAAAAAAAAAAATTTTTTTTTTTAAAAAATTTTTAAAAAAAAAATTTTTTTTTTTTTTTTTTTTTGGGGTTTTTAATTTTAAAAAATTTTTAAAATTTTTTAAAAAATTTTTTTTTAAAATTAAAAAAATTAAAAAAAATTTTTAATTTTTTTTTAAAAAAAAAAAAAAAAAAAAAATTTTTTTTTTTTTTTAAAAAAAAAAAAAAAATTTTTTTTTTTGGGTTTTTTTTTAAA
>CM034362.1:3427408-3567408 GCA_019925275.1 Mytilus edulis | reverse complement strand
TTGGAAAAAAAATTTTTTTAAAATTTTTTTTTTTTTCCCCCTTTTTTTTTAAAAAAAATTTTTTTTTTTTTTTGGGGGGGAAATTAAAAATTTTTTTTTTTAAAAACCCCCGGGGTTTTTTTTTTTTTTTAAAAAAAATTTTTTTACTAAAAAAAAAAAATTTTTTTTTTTTTTTAAAAAAAAATTTTTTTTTCCCAAAAAAAAAAAATTTTTTAAAAAAATTTTTTTTTGGGGGGGGAAATTTTTTTTCCCTTTTTTTTTTGGGAAAAATTTTTTTATAAAAAAAAAAAATTTTTTTAAAAATTTTTTTTTTTTAAAAATTTTTTTTTTGGAAAATAAAAATTTTTTTGGGGAAAAAAAAAAAAAAATTTTTTTTTTTTAAACCAAAAAAAAAAATTTTTTAAATTTTTTAAAAAAAAAAAAAATTAAAAAATTTTTTTTTTAAAAAAAAAAAAAAAATTTTTAAAATTTTTTTTCCAAAAAAAATTTTTATTTTTGAAAAAAAAATTTTAAAAAAATTTTTTTTATTTTTTTTTTTTTTTGGGTTTTTTTTTTTTTTTTTTTAAAAAAAAAAAAATTTTTTTCCCGGGGGGCCCTTAAAATTTTTTTTTTAAAAGGGGTTTTTTTTTTAAAAACCCGGAAATTTTTTCTTCAAAAAAAAAAAAAATTTTTTTTTAAAAATTTTTTTAAAACCCAAATTTTTTGGAATTAAAAAGGGGTTTTTTTTTTTTAAAAAATTTTTTTTTTTCCCCCCTTTTTTTTAAAAAATTTTTTTTAAAAAAAAATTTTTAAAAAAAAAAAAATTTTTAAAATTTTAAAAAATTTTTTTTAAAAAAAAATTTTTTAAATTTTTGGGGGGGGGTTTTTTAAAGGGTTCCTTTAAAAATTTTTTTAAAAAAATTTTTTTTTTTTTTTTCCCTTTTTTAAAAAAATTTTAAAAAAAAAAATGTTTTTTTTTTTAAAAATTTAAAATTTTAAATTTTATTTTTTTTTTCCCCCCCCCTTTTTTTTTAAAAAATTTTTTTTAAAAAAAAACCCCCTT
Organism: Mytilus edulis; assembly: GCA_019925275.1. Taxonomy (NCBI): domain Eukaryota; kingdom Metazoa; phylum Mollusca; class Bivalvia; order Mytilida; family Mytilidae; genus Mytilus; species Mytilus edulis. The sequence continues at coordinate 3,566,366 of CM034362.1, read as the reverse complement.
TTTTTTAAAATTTTTTTAAAAAATTTTTAAATTTTTTTTTTTAAAAAAAAAAAATTTTTTTTTTTTTTTGGGGAAAAATTTTTTTTAAAAACCCTTTAAATTTTTTAAAAAAAAAACCCCCTTTTTTGGGGAAAAAGGGGGGGAAAATTTTTTAAAAACCAAAGGGAAATAGGGAAAAAAAAATTGCCCCTTTAAAAAATTTTTTAAAATAAAAAAAATTTTGGAAAATTTTAAAATTTTTTTAAAAAAATATAATTTTTTTGGAAAAAAATTTTTTTTTTAAAAAAAAAAAAAAAAAATTTTTAAAATTAAAAAACTTTTTTTTCCCCCCCCAAAAAATTTTGGAAAAAAAAAGGGAAAAAAAAAAAAAAAAAAATTTTTAAAAAAAAAAATTTTTAAAAAAAAGGGGAAAAAAAGGGGGGGTTTTTTTTAAAAAATTTGGGGCCCTTTAAAAAAAAAAGTTAAATTAAAAAATTTTTTTTTTTTTTTTTTTAAAAAATTTTTAAAAAGGGGGTTTTTTTTAAATTTTTTTCCTTTTATTTTTTTTTTTTTAAAAAAAATTTAAAAAAAAAATTTTAAAAAAAAACCCCCAAAAAAAAAAAAATTAATTTTAAAATTTTTTAAAAATTTTTTTTTGGGGGGGGGGTTTTAAAAATTTAAAAAAATTTTTTAACCAAAAAAATTTTTTCAAAAAAAGGGCCTTTTTAAAATTTTTTTTTTCCCCAAAAATTTTTTTTAAAAAAAAAAATTTTAATTTTTTTTTTTTTTTTAAAAAAATTTTTAAAAAAAAAAAACCCCTTTTTGGTTTTTAAAAAAAATTTTTTTTTTAAAATTTTAAAATTTTCTTTTTGGGCCTTTTTTTTTCCTATTAAAAAAAAAAATTTTTGGGGGTTGGAAATTTTTATTTTTTAAATTTTTTAATATGGTTTTTAAAAAATTTTTTTTCCCAAGATTTTTTTTTTTTTAAAAAAAAAGGGTTTTTTTTTTAAAGGTTTTTTTTTTTTTAAAAAAAAAAAAATTAAAAATTTTTTTCCCCCCAAAAAAAAAAAGGTTTTAAATTTCTTTTTTTTTTTTTTTTAAAAAAATTGGGTTTTTTTTTAAAAAAAATTAAATTTTTTTTTTTCCTTTTTTCTTTTTTGGTTTTTTTCCGGGGAAAAAAAAAAAAATTTTTTTTTTTTAAAAAACCCTTTTTTGGGTTTTTTTTAAAAGGAAAAAACCCCAAAAAACCCCAAAAAAAAAAAAAAGGGGGGGGTTTTTTTTTTTGGGTTTTTGGAAAAAAAAAAAATTTTTTAAATTTCCCCTTTTTTTTTTTTAAATTTTTAAAAAAAGGGGTTTTCCCTTTTTTTAAAAAAATTTTTAAAATTTTTTTAAAAAGGGGGGAAAAAAAATTTTTTTTTTTTTTAAAAAAAAAAAAAAAATTTTTTTTTTTTCCCGGGCCAAAAAAAAAAAATTTTTTTTTTTTGGGGGAAATTTTTTGGGGGGGGTTTGGTTTTTTTTTCCCCAAATGGGGGTTTTTTAAAAAGGTTTAAAAAAAAAAAACCCAAAAATTTTTTTTTAAAAAAAAAAAAAAATTTTTTTTTTTTAATTTTTAAATTTCCTTTTTTCCCAAAAAAAAAATTTTTAAAAAAAAAATTTTTTTAAATTTTTTTTTCCCCCCAAAAAAAAAAAAAAGGGGGGGGGAAAAAAAAAAAATTTTAAATTAAAAAAAAATTTTTTTTGAAAAAAAAAAAAGGGGGGGGTTTTTTTTTGGGGCCCCCTTTTTTTTTTTTTTTTTAAAAAAATTTTAATTTTTTTTTTTTGGGGGAATTTTTAAAAATTTTTTTAAAATTTAAATTTTTTTTTTTTTTTTAAAAGGTTTTTGGGCCTTTTTTTTTTTTTTTTTCCCCTTTTTCCCCCAAAATTTTAAAAAAATTCTTTTTTTAAAAATTTTTAAAAAAATTTTAAAACCCCCCTTTGGGGGGGCCCCAAAATTTTTTGGGGTCCCCCGGGAATTTTGTTTTCCCCTTTCCCCTTTTTTTTTTCCCCCCCCTTTTTTAAATTTTCCTTTTTTAAAACCCCCCAAAAATTTTTTTTTTTTCCCTTTTGGGCCCGGAAAAAAATTTTTTTTAAAAACCCGGCCTTTGGGGGTTTATTTTTTTTTTAAAAAAAAAACCCCCCTTTTTTTTTTCCCCCCCCAAAGGGGGGAAATTTTAAAAAAACCCCGGTTTGGGAAAGGGGGGTTTTTTTTTTCCCCCTTTTTTTAAAAAATTTTTTTTTTTTTTTTTCCCCATTTAAATTTTTTAAAAAAAATTTTTTTTAAAAAAAAAGGGGGGTTTAAAAAATTTTTAAAAACCCCCCTTTTTTTTTAAAAAATTTGGTTTTTTAAAAAGTTTTTTTTTTTTCCCGAAAAATTTTAAAAATTAATTTTTAAAAATTTTTTAAATTTTTAAAAAAAAAAAAAAAATTTTTTTTTTAAACCCCTTTTAAAGGTAAAGTTCCCCCTTTTTAATTTAAAACCCCTTTCTTTAAAAAAAATTTTTTTTTTAAAAAAACCCCCCCCCCCCCCAAAAAAAAAAAATTTTTGGGCCAAAAAAAAAAATTTTTTAAATTGGAAAACCCCCTTTTTAAAAAAAAATTTTTTTTAAATTTTTTGGGGGGGGGGCCCCCCCCAAAAAATTTTTTCCTTTTAAAAAAAAAAAATTTTTTTAAAAAAGGGGAAAAATTTAAAAAATTTTAAATTTTAAAAAACCTTTTTTTTAAAAAAAAGGGGGGTTTAAATTTTTTTAAACAAAATTTTTAAAAAAACCCCGGAAAAAAAAAAAAATTTTTTTTAAAAAAAAAAAGGGGTTTTGAAAAAAAAAAACCAATTATAAAAATTTTTTAAAATTTTTAAAAAAGGGGGTTTTTTTTTTTTTAAAAAAAAAAAAATTTTTTTTTTCCCCTTTTTTAAAAATTTTGGGAAAAAAAAACAAAAATTTTAAAAAAATTTATAAAAAATTTCCCTTTTTATTTTTTTTTTTTTTTTTGGGGGAAAAAAATTTTTTTTTAAAAAAAAATTTTAAAGCCCCCTTTTTCCAAAAAATAAAAAAAATTTTTTTTTTTTTTTTAAAATTTTTAAAAAGGGGGGAAAAAAAAAAATTTTTTTTTTAAAAAAAAAAAATTAAAATTTCCCCTTTTTAAAAAAATTTTTTAAAAAATTTGGTTTTTTTTTAAATTTTTTTTGGAAACCAAAAAAAAAAATTAAATTTTTTTTTAAAAAGATTTTAAAAAAATTTTTTTAAAAAATTTTTTTTTTTTTTTTTTTTTCCCCCCCAAAAAAATTTTTTTTGGGCCTTTTTAAAAAAAAAAATTTTTTAAAAAAATTTTTTTTTTTTTTTTAAAAAAAAATTTTTTTTTTTAAAGGCCCCGGGGGGGAAAAGGGGAAAACCCCAAAAAAAAAAAAAATTTTTTTTAAATTTTGGGAAAAAAAAAATTTAAAAAAAACCAAAAAAATTTTAAAAAAAAAAATTTTTTTTTTTTTAAAAAAAAAAAATTTTTTTTTAAAAAAACCCTTTTGGGAAACCCTTTCTTTTAAAAAGGGGGGGGGAAAAAAAAGGGGAAAACCCCCCCCCAAAATTTTAAAAAATTTTTTGGGTTTTTTTTCCTTTTTTCCCTTTTTTTTTTGGGGTTTTTTTTAAAAAAAATTTTTTTCCCCAAAATTTTTTTTTAAACCCCCCCCCCAAAAAAAAACCCCCCTTTTTAAATTTTTTTAAAAGGGGGGAATTAAAAAAAGGGAACGGTTTTTTTTTTTTTAAAAAAAAAAGGCCCCAAAAATTTTTTTTTTCCCCCCCAAAAAAAACCCCCCAAAAAAAAAAATTTTCCCCTTTTTTTTTTTTTGGGGGAAAAAAAACCCCTTTTTTAAAAAGGCCTTTTCCCCTTTCCCCCTTTTTTTGGGGAATTTTAAAAAAAACCCCCCTTTTGGGGGAAAAAAAAAAATTTGGTTAAAAAAGGGGGTTTTTTAAAATTTTTCCCCAAAAAAATTTTTTTTTTTTGGGGAAAAACCCCCCCCCAAAAAATTTTTTAAAAACCCCCCCCCCCGGCCCGGGGGTTTTTTTTTTAAAATTAAAATTTTTGGGGGGTTTTTTTAAATTTTTTTTTAAAAAAAAATTTGGGGGGAAAAAAAAAAAAAAATTTTTTTTTTTTAAAATTTTTTAAAAAATTTTTAAATTTTTTTTAAAAATTTTTTTAAAATTTTTCCCCTTTTTTTTTTTTTTTTTAAAAAAAAAAAATTTTTTTAAATTAAAAAGAAAAAAAAAATTTTTTTTTTTCCCTTTTTTTTAAAATTTTTTTAAAAAAAATTTTTTTAAAAAAAAAATTTTTTTTTTTAAAAAAAAAAAATTTTTTTTTTAAAAAAAATTTTCCAAAAAAAAATTTTTTTAAAAAAAACAAAAAAGGGAAAAAAATTTTTTTAAAAAAAATTTGAGGGGGAAAAAAAAAATTTTTTAAAAAAAAAATTTTTAAAAAAAAAATTTAAATTTTTTTTTGGGAAAAAAAAATTAAAAAAAAATCATTTTTTTTTTTTAAAAATTAAAAAAATTTTTTTTTAAAATTTTAAAAAAAAATTTTTTTGGGTTTAAAAAGGGGGGGAAAAAACCCCAAAAAATAAAGGCCCGGTTTTTTTTTTTTAAAAAAAAAAATTTTAAAGGAATTTTTTTTTAAAAAAGGGGGGGGGCCCAAAAATTAATTTAATTTTTTTGGGGGGGGGGGGGGGGGGGGGGGGGCCCCCCTTTTTTTTAAAAATTTTTAAAAAATTTAAAAATTTTTAAAAAATTTTAAAAAAAATTTTTTTAAAAAAATTTTTTCAAAAATTTTTTTTTGGGGGGGGGTTTTTTTTAAAAAAAAATTTTTTTTGGGGGGCCGGGGGGGGGGGGGGGGGGGGGAAAAAAATTTTTTTTTAAAAAAATATTCCTTTTTTTTTAAAAAAATTTTGGGGGGTTTTGGGAAAATTTGGGGGTTTTAAAATTTGGAAAAAAACCCCCCAAAAAATTTTTGGGGGGAAAAAAAAATTTTTAAAAAGGTTTGGAAAATTTTTTTAAAAAGGGGGGGGGGGGTTTTTGGGGGGAAAAAAAAAAAAAAAAAAAAGGGGGGGGGGCCCCGGGGGTTCCAAAAGGGGGGGCCCAAAAAAAGGGGTTGTCCCCCAAAAAATTTTGGTTTTTTTTCAAAAGGGGGTTAAAAAATTTAGGGAAAAAAAAAAAATTTAAGGGAAAATGTTAAAAAAAAGGTTTTTTAAAAATCTAGTCTGCTATGTTTTAAATTTTAAAATTTCTTTACCCGGGAGTCTTATGTGGGCTGGTTTCCCAAAAATTTAAAAAGACAAATTTTGTATTTGCAACTGGGAAAAGGGGGTGTGTTTACATTAAAAGTCTGTGAAAAAAGAAAAAGGGTACATCCAATTTCGCCCCCCTTCCCGGGAATATTTGCAATGGACGGAATAAATTTTCAATTTATTTTCCCCCTTTTTTTTAGCGAGTTTAATACATGTTATATTTAACCCAAAAAATACCCCAAATTATGTTTTAATGGACAATAAACTGATTTATGTTTAAAACGTGAAACCCTTTTTTTTACCCAAAGTTTTACTCTTCAATGAAATCAATGTTTTAAAGTCAAAAGCGTAAACAATTTGCATCTGTTGCTTCCCTTATTTATTTCATATTCCGGAAATGTTCATTTTTTTTTTTGGGATAAAAGAAATGTTTAAAACCCTAAACCAACTACGTTTTTGGGAAGTCTATACTTTGGGGACCATCAACTTTAGCGTTTGGAGATTTTTTGGAGGCATGGGCTTTAGCGTACCCTTTGCTTTTTGGGGCCCCCTCGGGAATTTGAGTCCTACATAATTCTATTTAGCTTTGTTACTAAATTCAATGTATCACACCCAAAATTTTAGACCATTGAAAGTGTCTTTCCCATTCTAAAAACCCAAAAAAAAAAAAAAAATTTTGATTGTTGGGAAAATTTAAATTACTTCTAATAACAAGGCTTTTATGGTTTGGGGCCTTTTTTTTATAGGGGTTTTGGCCCTTTTTTCATGGTTTCCAAAGTATTTGCATACATAAAAAAAAAAGTTTTTGTATTCAATGAAATTTTTTAACTTTTTTAAAAAGTTTATATGTAATTGTATGTATACTCTCCTTTGGGGGGTTTTGACAAAAAAACGAAGCTTTTTATTTGTAATATATCAAGTAAAACCGACTTAAAAAAATTTTTTTTATTCTTTTTATTTCCACAGTGCATGGAAAACCCTTTCAAAAAAAAAAATTTAAAAAAGGGAGGGGCATTTGGTTTTTTTTACTTACAGAAAAAGCCATTCAAATATATACCTGTATAAAAATTTTCCCTTTTTTTTTTTTTTTAAAACTCATACGATAATTTTTAAAAAATAACAGTTGCATGTAAAATGTTGACATTTCCCCAAGATTAAAACCCTTTTACATTTTAGTCTTTTTATGATAAATCCTGAATTATTGGGTCTCTGGGCATTGTATTTTTATTATTATTTATGGGTTTTCGATTAATGGGGCACAGTAAAATTTTTTTTTGACAATGATGGTTGTTTAAAAATCCCAAATTTTTCCAAAAAAGACAGCAAAGCCATTTTAGTTTAGTTTAAAACACTCAGAGTATTTAAAAAATTATAAAAAATATAAATTTTCTGAATTTTTGGAAAATAATTTTTAAAATTAAAAAACAAAAGTACCAAAATTTTGGGACCTTGGGGGTTTTTTTAAATTTTTTTTAAATTTTAATTTTTTAAATTGGGGAAACCTTTTCCCAAAGGCAACAAGGGGGAAGAAGGTTTATTCCTTTTTTGAAAGGAAAAAATCCAAAAAATTTTGGTTTAAAACCCCGAAGATGGAAGAAAAAGGTGGGAAGGGGGAAGAATTTTGAGCTAGTTTTCCTTTCCACTGGTCTAAGAGCAGGGCTTAAAAGTGGTTTGCCCTACAGCTTGGACTTTTCTATTGGGAAAACAGACATATGGGCTTGGAGGTCTACTGAAAGTAAGTAATTCGGATTTTTAACAAAAAAATCTAAAATTTTTCTGAACACTTTGAAATTTAATTTTAAACTTGTCTTTCTATCCATCACAAATAAAATTTTCCCTCCCATTTATCAAGAAACAGCCCCGAAATTTTTAAAGATTAATTTATTATTCCCTTGGGGAAAATGTGTTCTAACAAGAACCCAAAACTTTAGGTCAAAGTTCAGTATTTAGAAATCAAAACCCGAGGGAAAGGGCCCATTCCAAAAAACTTAAAAAGTCAATTTGGGCAATATAAATTTCAAATGTAATTGATGAACGTAACTAAACTGGTTGTGTTAAATGCATTGAAGACCTCAGCAACACTCACCCAGTCCTAAAAATTTTCTTGAACTTTTTTTAATTTTGGGGAGCATTAAAATTTTACCCCAAAAACAAAGTTATTGTACTACTAAAAACATGGGGCTTGTAATCTTTTAATGGTTTAATGTAAATTAAAAACCAATGTGAAATGGGAAAAAAAACAATTTGTATGCATTTTTCATACCTTTAAAGAAGCATTTAAAAAGAAAAAAAAGAAGGGGTTTTTAAAATTAATTTTTCAGTGTTTTGGTTTTCAAAAAAGATGATGTAAAATATATGTAAACGGTTTTAAAAAACCCTTTTCCCCATTTTTTCTTTTGTCTGTTTTTTTTCATTTAAAAAAAAATTAAATTTAAAAGGGTGGGTTTGAGAGTAAAAGACATCTAATTTTGATGAGATTTTTGTTTATACAAAAAAACTGACATTTGGCTGGGTTTTTCTTTTTAAAATCAACCATTTTTTTTTTTTAGGCAGTTTTTTAATACCCGTTGTATGCAGGGAAACAGGGTTTCCCACTGGGAAAGCGTTTTATGAAGAGTATGGGAAGTCAACAGGGAAAAATTGCAACAGGTAAAAAGGGCATGTATGGGAATTATTATCTAGTCCTTTTAAATATGTCAATCCCGCTCAGGCAAAAATTTTTTTTTTCTATCACCTAAAATTTTCAGGGGTTTACTTAGATGGTTGAAAAATTTAAAGTCTTTCTTTTACTATATCTGAGCCATTATATTTATTAGGGGTTTTTAATAAACTTTTTGCATTTTCAAGGGTACAGTTCTTGCAAAATTTTTACAAAAAATTATACTATAAGGGTTTGTTTTAAAATGGTGGTTTTTGACTTTTTGTTTAAAAAAAATTATAAAATGGTGGGGGCATCAACTTTTTTTTTAAAAAGGGTTTTTCCCCTTTTGGGAAATTTTAAAAAATTTTCAGATTGCGAGTCAAAAAGTCTGAAATATTTTCAAAATTGTTCCCGCTTTATGTCTAGATCATTCTATCTTTTTATTAATTTTTTTTACGCCCTTGTTTTACTCTGGACTTGGAGGAAAAAACAAGCTAAAAGTTTCTTTAAAAGCTAAAATTTTCCCGGGATTTAGTTTTTAAAATGGTTTTGTGCAAAAACTGCGAGAAGTAGGGGGGGTGTTGTTGAAGAGGGAGCCAAGGAAAAAAAAAATGAAGCACTGGAAGGGAAAAAATTGGAAACTGTTTGAACGTATGTTCCTAAAAAAAAATAAAAAATAAAGCATTTAAAATAAACTCAAAAAATTTAAAATTGGGGGTAATTTTTTTTTTAAAAATTATAATGATGAAAAAGAAAATGTGGTAGGGATTGCCCAAAAGAGACAAAATCTCACAAGAGGGCCAAAATGACACAGAAATTAACTGTAAGCCTTCAAAATGAGCAAAGGGCCCCTACCGAAAAGTCACTATAAAAGGGCCCGAAATAAAAAAGTTAAAAAAATTCCCAAAGAGGAAAAAATAACAGCCTTATTTTACATTAAAAAAAATTTAACCCAAAAAAAAAAAAAAAGTAACACATAAACAAACCACAAAAAAAATGGGAAATTCAGGCTCCTAACTTGGGACAGGGGCCTACATACTGTTGTAGGGGGTTGATCATTTCAGGGGGTCCCCAAACCTCCCCTAACCTTGGGCAGTTGTATAACAGTACAATATAATTAAAATTTATTGAATTTCAATTTTCCCCTGCACTGGGAAAAAATTTGAAAAATTGTTGTCATTTAATAAATGAGGGCCTTCAGTTTTTTTTTTTATAAAAATTTGGAAAAGTTATTATACCCCAGCAAACAAAATTGCGGGGGGTTTTTAAAGGTTTTTTTGACCCCGTTTCCCTCCCTCCTGTTTCTTGTCATTTGCAACTCCCCTCCAAAACCCCACAACAGAAATTTTTGAAAAACCCTTTTTAGATAAAAAGGACATACTTTTTTTGGTTAAAGTTTTTTTTTGGGGCCATTTTCGGAAAAAGGGAAAAAAAAAATTACAAATTTTTTTCAATTTTTATTTCTAGGAGGTTACGTTTTTTTAAATTTTTTGCCTTTCAATGTACTACTTTCCAAAAGTTTTTTTCATCGCAATCCTTTTGAAATACATAAAAGAAATTTTTTGAAACCTTTTTAGATAATAAGGCATACTATGTGATGTGCCCTATCGACAGGAAATCACGATTCAATTTTTTTTCTAGGAGTTGCCCCCTCTTTTAAATTATTTGCTTTAAAGGTTCTTCTTCAAAAGTTTGTTTTTCTTTAACTCCCCTTTAACCAAAAACAGAATTTCATGAAAAAATTTGTAGGTTTAAAAAGGACATATACGGGAGATGTGCCTAAACAACAGGAAATTACGATTCAATTTTTTTTCTAGGAAATTATGCCCCCTTTTAACTTATTTGCTTCAATTTTAATTCTGCAACAGTTTTTTATCTTTAAAATCCTGAAAAAACCCCACAAACGAATTTCATGAAAATTTTGTAGATAATAAGGAACTACTATGTAGATTTTGTTAAAGGGCAAGGGAAAATTTTTATTCGTATTTTTTCTTTACAATTTTTTTTCTTATTTAATTTCTCCCTTTAAAAATGTGGGGACGTGGGGGGGTGGGGTCTCATAAAGGGTTTTTTAAATTTAAAAATTTTTTTAGATTTTTTAACATTTGAAAAAATAATTTGATCCAATAATACTTATGGATAATATGGGTTGGAAACACAATGACAAAAAAAATATTTCTTTAAATACCCAAATTTGGGGATTTTTATTTGATTTATCAATCTTGAAAATTTTCCCGTTACATTTTATATTAGTTTTGTTTTTTTACTATTTCCTTTTTTAAATTTCAGAAAAAAAAGGGTAAAAATTTTGGTTTCTGTAGATGAAGGGGTGCAGAAAGAGGAAGTGGGAGAGGGGGAGGGCAGCAAATAGGTTCCCGAAAAATTGGGGGTAAGAATTTTAATTTAAAAAAGCTGAATTAACAATTTTTCAAAATAAAACAAAAACAGAAAAAAAAATTGGATTTCATTTTAATTTTTAATTTAATCTTTAACTTTTCAAATTTTTACCCTTAACATGATTTCTTTTGATTCCTGATTTTCAATGAAAAAATTTCTTTAAATTTTTTTTTGGCGTCAAATTTTAAAAAAACCCTTTTTTGTTCATTTTTGATAAATTATTTAAACATTTTTTAAAATTGGGTTTTTTTACTTTTTGCTTTCGTTAGAAAAAATTAAAATTTTTTTTACAAAATTAAACACAAATTGGCCCTATGCAAGAAAGGGGGGGGGTATAATTTTTTAAACCCCCCCTTTTAATTTGGTAAAAGGTTTTTTGTCATAAATTTAAAAAACGTTTTAAATTTTTCAATTAATAAGGAAATTTTAATTTTTGTATATTTAAGGGGGGAATTACTTTTTTTTTTTATTTCCCCCCTTTTAAACTTTTTTAATTTTGTATTGGTTTTTTCCCAAATTTAAAATTAACCCGGTTTTGGAAAACCTTTAAAATTTAAAGGTTTGTTTTTATTTGCAAATTTAACAATTTTTTTTGGATTTGCCCTTTTCTTTTTAAAAATTTATATGAAAAAGGTTTTATGGGAATTTTCCCCCGTTTCCAAAATTTTGAAAAAGGTTAAGGGGTAAAAATTGATTCCCAATTTTTTTTAATTTTGCCCTTTGAAATTTTTGGCTTAAGATTTAAAAGGATTAAATTTAAAAAAACAAAAATTTATAAATTTTGAGATTGGGTTTATGTATAAAAAAATTTTTCTTAATTTATTATTTTAAAAACAATGGGGGCATTAGTAACTTTCCAAAGGGGGCTTTAATTTTTTAAAAATTTTTTTGATTTTTTGAAATATTGGGGGAAAATTTTTTAAAAATAACCAAAAAACCAATTTGGGAAAAAATGTAAATTTTTTTTGGCGATATTTTTAAAAAAAAAATTTAAAATTTACGTTTTTTAAAAAAATTAAAATAAAGTTTCATCCGTCAATTTTAAAAAATTAAAATTTTTGTTTAAAACTCATTTAATGCAAAATTGGAAAAAATCTTTTCCAATTTGGAGGGCAAAAATTTAAATTTTTTTAAAACAACCCTTTCCCCCACCCTTTTTGTTTGTTAAAAACTAAAAATTCCCCACCCATTTTGGAAATTTTTCAAATGAACCATCTTTTTTTAAGAGATTTTTAAATAAAAAGGAAGTTTAATTTTTGGCAAACCCCATTTTATTTTTAAAAAACGGGGCAATTTTTTAAGGTTTTGAAATTTCCTTCTGGGGCAACTTTTTTTACCAACCCTTTTATGGGTTTAGAAAAATTTGGGCCTGGAAGGGTTTAGTTTTACCAATTAAAATATTTTTTAAAAACAAAATTTTAAAAACTTTTTTTATGTTTTTTAAATTTTTTTATTTACATTTTTTTTTAAAAAATTTGGAAAAGGTTGAAAAAATTAAAAATAAAAAATTTTTTTCCTTTTTAATTTAAAGGCCCTTTTTTTGGCCCAAAAAAATTAGGAAAATTTTTTTCCTTTAAACCAAAACGCAACATGGGAAATAAAAAAATTAAATTTTCTGTACCTTTAATAAATTAAAAATATTTTTTTAAAAAGGGTGAAAAGGGGTTTTAAAGGTTACCCCCAAAACATTATTTTTTTGGGGGGAGGATTAAAAAAAGGGGGAAAGGGGACGGGGAAGGGTTGTTATAAACTTTTTAAAAAAATAAATTTTTTTGGAAAAAATTCTCAGAAAAATTCCGTTTTTTTTTTAAAATTTCTTTTAAAAAATTTGGTTTTAAACAAATTCCAAGGTGGGGCAAAACCAGTTTGGGAAACCAACATTTCCCTTTGGGTTTCCCCCTGTGTTTGGGTGGAAATTTTGGCCGGGATGTTTTAAAATTTTTTAAGGCCCGGGGGTTTAAACTCGGTTTGGGAAATTTTTTAATTTCTAAAACAAATTTTTTTAAAGGCAACGGGTTTTGGGCCAAGTAAAAGAACCCAAAAGGAAGGGGTTTCTGCTCCCCCCCCCCCAAAAATTTTTGGGGAAAATTTGAATTTAAAATTCACCTCTTTCCCAGAAAAAATCCCAAAACAGTTAAAAAATTTTACTTTGGATTTATTATTTTCGTGGGAACAATTTTTGGTTTTAAGGGTACAAAAAAATTTTAAAAAGAACAAAAAATTTTTCTTTTGGAGTTCCGGGATTGGAAAAAAGTCCTTTCCAATTTTAAGTTTTTTAAAAATCTTTTAAAACCCGGTTAAACCCATATTTTTTTTAAACCCCCTTTAAATTGGGGCGATTGGGGAGGGTTTTTTGATCCTTTTGGGCTGTTGACAAATGATTTTCCCTTTTTCAAATTTTTTTGACCAAAAATTTTTGGTTTAAATTTCGGGGAAAAAAACCAAAACTGTTTACTTTTTCAAAATAATTTAAAGGTTTAAATTTAAATGAAAACTTCCTAAAAAACCCTCTCTTTTTTTTTACACCAAATGGTAAGCCGGGGGCAAAACGTTTTCGAATTTTTAAATTTTTTTTTGAAGAAAAAAAAATTAATGTTTTTTTTTTATTTTTTCTTTTTTAGGTTAAAAATTTTTATTTATCTATTTCCCAAAAATTAAATCAAACAAATTCCCAAAAAGAATTTTAAAAAAAACGGCGGAAAGAACCGTTTTAAAGTTTTTTTTATTTTAAAAAATCCCTTTTAATTAGGGGGTTTCCAAAAAAAAAAAGGGGTTTTAAAAACCAATTTTTCAAGGGAATAACCCCTTTTTAAAAGGGGTTCCCCCGGTACAAAATTTTGCTTAACCTTCCAAAAAATTTTTCTCTAAGATTAAAAATGGAAAAAAGATTTTATTTTTTCGTTTTAATTAAAACGGAAAATTTTTTTAAAAAAGTTGAGTTTTTTTTAAAATTTTAATTGGGTTTTCGGGGGTTTTTTGTTTAAACTTGGAAAAAGGGGGTTTGGTTCTTTTTTTAAATTTAAATTTTTTTTTGGACCAAAATTTTTCAAAAAGGGGAATTTCCCCCTATAAACAGGTGGGAACAATATGGGGTTTTTTCCATCATTCCGAAAAAACCCAAACCAAAACCAAAAAATGAATTTTAAAAGGAAAAAACCCCCAAAAATTTAGGAAAATTACAAAATTTTAAAATTTTTAAATTAAACCCCCATTTTTTTGGGGAAAATAAATATGTCGGAGTCCGGGCCCCCCCTAAAAATTTTAAAGGAAAAGCCCTTTTTCAATAAAATTTCTTGATTTTAAATAAATATAAAAAGGTTTAAAGAAAAAAACCATTTTTTCTTTTAATTAAACCCTTATTTTTTAAAGGGAAAAATTTGAAAAAATAAAACTTTTAGGTGGTAAATTTTAATAACAAAAATTTTTTAAAGGAAAAATTCTTGGGGGAAATTTTTGATTATAATTGTTTTTAAACCAAGGAGGGGAAAAATCCATAATTTAAAAGAGTTGGGGCTACTTGGGGGGAAAAAAAGAAAACCCCAAAATTCAACCAGTTAAAACCAAGCCTTTTTTGGGACCCAATAAAAGTTTTTTGGGGGTTTTTTTTAAAGTTTAAAAAAGGGGAAAATTTTTAAATTTTTTAAAAAGTTAGATACTAAATTTCTTAAACCCAATTTTCAAAAAAATTATTTAATTTGGGGGGGTTTAAAAAAAATGGGGGCCCACAAAAAAACTTTTTACATCAATTTAAAATTCATTAAAAATTTTTCTTTTTCAAAGGTTTATTCCCAAATCAACCCTCATATTTAAAAAAAATTTTAACAACCTTTATTTGGGGATTAGGGGTAGAATTTAAAAAAAATTGGGGGGTTTTTTACTTTTTTTATTTGAAAAAATTTTCCTTTTTTTGAAATTGGAAAATCCAAATTTTTTTCGGTAAATTTGAATTTTTAATTTAAGTTTTTATTTTAAACCCGAAATTTACAAAAGGGTTTTGCTTCAACACCAAACCCAAAAATTAACAAAACTTTTAAAACCAGGGTAGGGGAAAATTCCCCAAACCCTTTGGAAGGGGGCTGGCAATTTAAAAATTTGGGGGAAAAAAGAGAAAAAAAAGGAATTGAAAATTTTTTAAATTTTTAAAAAATTTACTCTTTCCAAAAAGTTTGGGGGTTACCCAAAGGGCCCAAAAAAAAATAATTTGGGTTTTAAAACCAAATTAATGTTGGGGGGAAATCCAAAATTTTAAGTTTAAAATTTAATTATTTATTGAAAAAATGGCTATTGAATTTTGTTTGAAAAAATTTTTAATTTTTTTTAAATTTTTAAATCAACCCCTTTAAGAAAAAAAAAATTTTTTGTAATGATTTTGGGTATATTTTTTAAAAATTTTTTTCTTAACCAATTTAAAAAAATTTTATTTTTTTTCCAAATTTCCCCTTTGGGTTTGGGGGCCAAACAGTTTAAACCAAAAAACTTTTTTTACAAAAGGTTTGTTAAAACTAGCCCCTTTAAAAAAATAAAAAAAATTTTTGGGGTCAAAATTTTGGGGCCCCTGGTTTGGGGAAAATTTAAAATGGCCCTAAAAAACCCAAAACAAAATTTTTCTATTTAAAAATATGGGGGGACATACATCCAAACCAAATCAAAAAAAAATTTTTGGGTATCAACCATCCAATTTGGGGGTTATTTTAAACCAATTTAAAATTTTTTTTTCAAAAATCCCAACATTTATTTTTTTGGTTTAATTTTAATTTAAAAATAACAACCCTTTTTGGAAAAAAAATTTAACATGAAATTTTGGGGGATACTTAAAAATCTCTAACCTAAAACAATTTTTTGCTCATCCAACATGCCGTGGTTTGGGGGCATATAGTCTCTAACCCAATAACAACCCCCTTTTTTCATAAATGCCCCGGTAGGGGGCCCTACCAGTCTCTAACCAAAAAACAACATTTTTTTTATCCAACATTCCTTTGGGAGGGGACTAAAAGTCTCTAAAAAATAAAACACCATTTTTGTTATCAACATGCCTGTGGTAAGGGGCCCTACCCGTCCCAACCCAATTTAAAAAAATTTTTGTCATCCAAAATGCCGTTGGGGGGGAAAAACCAGTTTTAAACCAATAACAAATTTTTGCTATCCAAAATTTCCTTGGTTTTTGGGGCATAAAAGTTTTAACCAAAAAACAAAATTTTTTTTTATCCAACATTTTCCCTTTGGGAGGGGACATACCCGTCTTTTAACCCAAAAAACAACCCTTTTTGCTCATCCAAAAATGGCCTTTTGGGAGGGGAAAATACCCGTCCCCTAACCAATAAAAAAATTTTTGCTCACCAAAAATGCCAAAAGGTGGGGGCATACCAGTCTTAAAAAAATAAAAAACATTTTTTATCCCAAAATTCCCAAAGGTAGGGGAAAACCCGGGTTTAACAAAATAAAACCCCATTTTTTCAAAACCAACATGCAAAAAAAGGTTTTGGGGGCATACCAGTTTTAACCAAAAAAAAAATTTTTTTTCATCCAACATGCCCTTTTTAGGGGACTACCAGTCTCTAACCCAAAAACAACATTTTTGCTCATTCCCAACCCTGTTTTTGGAAGGGGGGCATTTCAGCCCAAACAATAACAAAAAATTTTTTTTCATCAACATGCCTTGGGGGGGGGACCCTACCAGTCTTAACCAAAAAAACAAATTTTTTTCTCATCCAACTTTCCTGGGGGGAGGGATATTAAGTTCTTCCCGAATAACAAAATTTTTTTTCATCCAAATGCCAATTTTTACTTATTTTTTTAAAAAAAAAGTAAAAACAAATTTTTTCTTCTTCCCCGCATTTAAAAATTTTTGGGGGGGAAACCAAATTTAAACTAAAATCAGTTTTTTATCCCATGCTTTAATTTTTGGGGGAAAAACCCCCAAAAAAAAAAATAAAAAACCTTTTTCCCAAAAAAAAGTAATTAAACAAAAACCAGGCCCAAAATAAACCAACAGGTTTTTTACCTAAATTCCAAAAATTAAAAATTTCTCCAAAAAAAACATTTTCTATTAAAATGTTTTTTAAGGGAATTTTCCCGTTTAAAAAATTTTAAAAATGTTTTTTCTTAAACATTTTTTTGGTTAGGGAAAACCCTTTAAAAAATTTTAATAATTTTTAAAAAAATCCCCTTTGCCAAATTTAGGGGTTACCATTCTCGGAAAAATAAAACTTTTTTTATAAAAAATCTTTAAAAATACCCTCTCTAAGCCAATTAAAAATTTTTGTTTTTAAATTTTTAAAGTTTTTGGAAAGGGGGTTTCCATTTAACCCTAAAAAAATTTTTTTTAAATGAAATTTAAAAAAAAACTGTTTTTTAAAAAAAAATTTTTCTCTTTTCCAACTGTTTTTTGGGGCAAACCCTTTTAACCTAAAAATTTTTGATCCAAAAATTGCCTTTTAGGGACTAACCCTCTCTCAAAATTTAAAAAATTTAAATTTTTCCCAAACCAATTTGGGTTTAACCCAGGGTTAAAAAATTTAAAAAGTTTTTAATTTTAATGCCAATTGGGAAAGGGGGGATTTTTCCATTTTCTAACAAATAAAAAAAAATTTTTTCCCAGTTTTTGGTGGGGAAAACCTTTTCCAAAATACAAATTTTTTTGGGATTAAATTTTTAATTGGGGCAAATTTAAAAATTAAAAAATTTTTTTTTTGGGAGGGGCTCCCAGTCCGTTTAACCCCAAACTTTTTGTAAATTCCAAATTGGGGGGCATACCCTTTAACCCAAAAAACAAATTTTTTTCATCCCAAAATTTCCCTTTGGGAGGGGGGCATACCCAGTCTCTAACCAAAAAACAACATTTTTGTCATTTCCCAAAATTTCCTTTTGGGGAGGGGGGCATACCAGCTCCAACCAATAAAAAAACCCCTTTTTGCTCATTTCCCCCAGTGCCAATGGATGGGGACATACCCAAAACACCAATAAAAAACAGTTTTACTCATCCAAATTTCCAATGGGAGGGGGACTACCATTCTCTAACCAATAACAAAATGTTTGCTCTTCAAAATGTTTTTGGTAGGGGGACATTCCAGTCTTAACCAATAACAAAGGGTTTTCTCAATTCAACATGTTTTTGGTAGGCGACATACCCGTCTTAAAACCAAAAACAACCTTTTTGCTCATCCAAAAATGCCCAAAGGTAGGGGGCATCGTCTCTAAACCCAAAACAACATTTTTGCTTATCCAAAAAATGCCAATGGTAGGGGACATACCCAGCTTTTAGCCAATAACAACATTTTTCTCATTCAAAAAAGGTTTTTTTGGGGGGGGAATACCAGGGCTTAACCAATAACACAATTTCTGCTACCCAAAATGCAATGGTAGGGGGACTTTCTGTCTCTAAAAAAAATTTAAAACCATTTTTGCTCATTCCCAAATGCCTTGGGGGTAGAGGACATACCCGTCTCTAACAATAACATAATTTTGCTTTATCCAACATTTCCTGTGGTAGGGGGGCATAACAGTCTCTAACCCAAATTACAACTTTTTGTCATCCAAAATGCCAATGGTAGGGGGACATTTCCGTCTCTAACCCAAAAACAAAAATTTTTTTCCCTCCAACATGCCCGTGGTAGGGGACATTTCCAATTTTCTAACCCCAAAAAAAAATTTTTGCTCATTTCCCAAAATGCTTAAAGGTAGGGGACATTTCCGTTAACCAATAAACCCAAAAGTTTTACTAAACCAACTTTTCCCAAAGGTTTTGGGGACATTTCCAAATTTTCTAACCCCCAAAAACAACCCTGTTTGTCTTCAACTTTTTTTTGGTAGGGGACATACCAGTCTCTAACTAATTAAAAATGTTTGCTCATTCAAATTTTTTTTGGGGGAGGCGACATACCCGTCTCTAAAACCCCTAAAAACATTTTTGCTCTTTCCCAAAATTTCCCAAAGGTAGGGGAATTCCAGTTCCCAAAACCCAAAAACAAATTTTTGCTTATCCAAATGCCAATGGTAGGGGACATACCGTCTCTAGGGCCCAAAAACAACATTTTTGCTCATTCAACATGTTTTTTTGGGGGGGGACCCTACCAGTTTTAAACCCAAAAACCCAATTTCGCTCACCCCAAAATGCCAATGGTAGGGGACATATAGGGCTTAAAAAATAACACCCCTTTTTTCTCATCCAAATTTTTTTTCCTGTTTTGGGAAAGGGAAAAATAAACCCGTCTCTAACCAAAAAACAAATAATTTTGCTCAATTCCCAAAATGCCCGTGGTAGGGGACATAAAAAGTCTCTAAAAACCCAAATTACAACATTTTTGCTCATCCAAAAATGCTGTGGCAGGGGACAACCAGTTTAAAAAAATTAAAAACTTTTTTGCTCATCCAAAAAATGCCTGTGGGAGGGGACATACCCGTCTCTAACCAAAAAACACCCTTTTTTTTCATCCCAAAATTTCCTGTGGTAGGGGGAAAACCAGTCCTTTAACCCAAAAACAACATTTTTGCTAAACCCCAAATTTCCTGTGGTAGAGGACATTTCCAGGGCTACAACCCAATTTTCAAATTTTTTCTCATCAAACCCTGCCCAAAGGTAGGGGGGGTATGGAAACTTTCTTAACCCAAAAAATTACTTTTTTTCTGTTTTAGAGAAAGAAAAAAAAAAACAAAAAAAAATTTAAACATCAATTTTCAGCAGAATTTTTTTTTTTAAAACCCAAAAATTTAAGGGGAAAAGTGGAAAAATTAGATTTATAATTTTTTCTTTTTTGGGTAAAGGGCAGAAGTTTGATTATTTTATTCCATATAATTTGGACATAAACTTTTGAAATTTTTAAAAAATGAAAAAATGGGGAAAAATTTTCCCCCCAAATTTCCCCTATTAGCCAGTCAAAAAATTCCCCCCTTTTTTAGCTTGAGTTGAAATTTTAGGTTTAAAAAAATTTTTCCCTTTTGGGCCAAAAATAACAAAAATTTTTAAAGGGAAAATATTTTAACTTTTATTATTTACTGTTTACTGCACCCTTATTAGGTGGACAAGCTCACCATAATTTTAGATGGTAAAGGGGTTTTATTTTCCCCGTTTTTTGTAAAAATTTTTTTCCAAAAACATGTCCCCAAAATTTTTTTTTTTGTAATAATTTGCTTAAATTTTAAAGGCTTTAAGATTATAAAAAAAAGGAAAATTAATTTTGCAAAAATTTTATTTTATGTCATTTATATAGACCCTGGTTGTTATGAAATCAGTGAAAAATTTTAATTTGGAAATTCTGGAATTTCTTATTTAAAAAAAGTTTGTGTTTTTAAACTCTATTTTTTTTTTTATTTACCGAAAGCTGATGCCATTGACATGTTTAAAAACTACCAATAAATCAATTTCCCAACCAAAAATGCATTTTTCTTTTTTGTTTTTTTTTACCCTTAATAATCCTTTTTCTGAGAATATACACAAATATGGTATATTCAGAAGGGGGGGTTTTTCCCTGGAAAAGTTGTCATGTACATTTCCAATTTTATTTTATTTTTCGGGCAATGGGGTATTGTCCCCTTTTAGTTACCCCCCCAAAACCCCTTTTTTTCTTACTTTAATTATTTTTTTGTCAGGTTCATATCAAAATTAAAAAATTCAAATTTGATTTTGTGTTGGGTGGGGATCCGCTTAATTTTTCAACCCCCCCTTATTCGGTTGTATTTGCCTGTGGTAGGTCAGGAGCCTTTTAAAAATTCAAGGGTTTTTGTTTTTTGTGTGTTAACCCTTTTTGTTTTTCGTTTTTTTTTTTGTACTAAATTTGTTCGTTTATTTTTTCTCGTTTGAATATGTTTTTTTCAATGTATTTCTTTTGTTTTTTTTTCTGACTATATTTCGGTATTAACTTTGCTCATTGTTGAAAGCTGTATATGGCCTTAGTTGTTAGTGTTTGTGTATCTGGGCTTTTTGTAGAGAGTTCTCATTGGCAAATCAAGCCCATTTTGGTGGAGGGTTGGGATCCTGCTAAAAATGTTTTAAACCCCCCCTTATTTTAAAAATGTTTCGTTTCCTATTTCCCTTTTTTTTCGTTTTTTTTTTTTGGTTTCATAAATTAGGGCCGTTTTTTTTTTCTCGTTTGAATTGTTTTTAAAATTGGGATGTCGGTTTTTTTTAATAGGTGACTTTGCGGTATGAACCCTTTTTCATTGTTGAAGACCGTTTTTTGGTGACCTAGGTTTAAAAAGTATAGTTGTTAAATTTTTGTGTCAATTAGTCTCTTGTGGAGAGTTTTCATTGGCAAATCATGCACCCGCCCCTTTTTTTTATATTTAGTGTATAAGTTTTGAAGTATTTGTTTGAGGCAAAATAAAGTTTGGAGAAACCCAAAACCCGGACGGGGCGGACTAGGGGAAAACTTTATGCCCCTAAATTATGGTGCCTACACAAAAGTTCTTTACTATTGTGCTGGTGATTCAAAATCCCCTAAGCACGCCATTTAAAAACATGGAGACATAATTTTTTTAAAAAAAAAATGAAAGATGGGGGAAATTTAATTTAAAAGGATGTTGATGTACTTATACTTCGGTTTTAATTTTTTAAAAACTATACGATGCTTTATTTTTATCTAGTTTCATTATTAAAAAGAGAAGATAAATACCTTACAGGCTTTTAATTTCCGGGCGATGCTAAAATTTTTTAAAAGTTATAAAAACAAAATTTAAAACGTCTTTGACCTCCCCTTTTCCCTTTTTTTTCGGAGAATTGCGGTTATTTCTGTTATGTTCAACGGGAAAAATGGGGAATGATCTAGAATAGAACCCGATGGAACCCGAAGAAGTTTTGGTTGCCTTTTTAAACCCAAAAAAACCCGGATGTTTAACCCGTTCCATGGTTCCGAAACCCAAAGAACCCCGGTTTGAACCCGAAAACCCCGATGGAACCCAAGGGTTTTGAAACCCCAAGGGGGGTGCCCCCCTTTTAACCTAATTGGGATTCGGGGAAATTTTCATGATTTTTATAAACCCTTTTAAAGTAATTTTCCCCAAAACATTTATGTTTTTAGTATTTTTTATATACTAAATTTAAACAATTCAGTTGGGTAAAATTAAAAAAAATGAAATGCTGTAAAAATAACAATATACGAATATAGGGGGGGTAGAAATAATGTATAAAATTGGAGGGTGTGGATGGGGTACACATATATAGTGGGTGTGGATGGGGTATTTCAGATAAGGAGGGTGTGGGTGGGGGTTTTTACAGATAAAAGTAGGGTTTGGATGGGGTATACAGATATAGGGGGTTTTGGATGGGGGACAATATTATAGTAGGGTGTGGATTGGGGGTATAAAATTTAGTAGGGTGTGGAGGGGTATACAGTATAGGGGGAGTGGGGGTGGTTTTGGGTATAAGATATAGGAGGGTGGGGGGGGGGGTATTCAGATTAAGGTGGGGGTGGATGGAGTTTCAGATATAGGAGGGTGTGGATGGGGTTATACAGATATAGGAGGGTGTGGATGGTGTTTTACAGATGGGACCAAAAGGATTAAAAAGGTCGGCAAATTTAATTTTTTATTTTCTTTTAAATCGATGTTCTGTTGGGCGTAGCTAGTAACCAAAAAGAAAAAAACCAAATTTCAACAGTGGAAAGGGCAAAGGGGCCTTTGGGCCACCGTTAATTTGAACCCTGATCGACTTTTTTTAAAAGGAGTTATGCCACTTAGAAAAAATTAAAAATTTTTTGAAGAAAATGGCCCCCGTTGGCTCTCTACAGGTACAATTCTTGCTAGATTTTTTTAAAACTTATTTTTAAAAGGTTAACATCGTTTAAAATCTTGGGAAAAAGTTCTAAAATAGTGGATGTCGATTTTTTTTTTTAAAAGCTATGTTTCCCTTGGGAAAAAATTTCATTTATGGAAAAAGACCCCCTTTTTTCGCTCTCATGGGTACAATTTTGCCCGTTTTTTTTTTTAAAAAATTATTCTATAGGTTTTATATCAGTAATATCTCGAATAGTTTAAAATGGTGAACGACAATTTTTTTAAAAAAATTATTTCCCTTGGGAAAAAATTAGATAAGTGCAATATCGGGGACATTGAAATCTGTGCTTTTATCTACGAAGCAAAAATTCCAAATTTGCCCCCTGCATTTGAAGGGGCCCCCTCTCCCAGTTGATATGGGTATTACAGAGCTTGCATTTCCTACCATGATTTCTGGGTTGCTGCTTACAAGGAAGCAAATTAAAAGCAAAAAGTTTCAAAAGGTAAAGTTGAAATCAAGCCTTTTGGGAAAAATTTTTAAGATCAGTGCCCCCCTTTAAATTGTTTGGGCTTTTTAAGAATACTGGGTTTTTCCCGATGACGATGGTTTGTTCAGAAAATTTTTTAGACCCATCAGACAACCCGTTGTTGGGTTGCTGCCCCTGAATTGGTAATTTTAAGGGAAAAAATTTTTCAGTTTTTGGTTATCTTTTAATAATTAAAAGGGTAAATGTAAACAGCAAAAATTTTTGAGCAAAGTTAGATTTACAATTTAGGGAAAAAATGACCCAAAAATTTTCAATTGACCCCCTAAAGGGGTTATTGCTCTTTAAAGTAAATTTTTTTACAATTTTCATAATTTTTTTAAACTTTTACAAAAAAATTTTTTCTGAAACTATAGGGCCAAAAAGAACAAAAATTGGCCTAAATCATCCTTGGGTATCTTTTTATAAAAAGTTTCAATGACCCCCCCCATCTACCAAAATTTGGGCGCCTTGGGGTAAAAAAAAGAACATTGGGGGGGGAAAAAAGCAGTTTTTGGGGTTATATCTCTGAAACAAAAGGGATTAACGATTTATTTTTGAAATTTTCAGACAAAAACAGACAAAAATGTTTATGGGTTGCTACCCCTTTAATTTTTAATTTTTTAAAGGGAAATTTTTCAGTTTTTGGTTATTGGGCTTGAATATTATAATATATTTTGAGATTTAAAAAGGGAAAATCAAAATTTTTTCAGCAAGTATGATCTACAAATAAGGGCAACCGTGACCAAAAAAGGTTTAATTTACCCCTTTAAAGGGGTTATTGCCCTTCATAGGGCAATTTTTATTTCAACCGCAAAAAATTTAAATTTTTTGGGGCGTATAATTTTATCAAGGGTTTGGTTTTGTCGTTTTGCGTTGGGCCGAAATTTCTTTTTGTTTTCCCCAAATTAACTTTAGGGAAAAATGGGGAAAAGAAATCTAGGAAAATTTTTGGGAACAAGGTTTTATGCCACAAAAGAAAAGGGTTTGGGGTTGGTTTTGGGGGGTTTTTGGGGCCCAACATTTTAGGGAAAAAAGGGGCCAAAAAAAAAAGGGCCCCCAAATAAGCTTTTCTTGGTTTTCGCACTATAAAAATTAGTTTAAGTAAATAAAAACCGATTGGGAAAATTTTTACATTAAAGGGTTTTTGACCCCAAAAAAGGGAAAATTTGGGGGTTGATTTTGGGGTTTTGGTTCCAAATTTGGAAATTTGGGGCAAAAAAAGGGCCCCCCAAAAAAGACTTCTTTTAGTTCAGGTATTTTTCATCCAAATTTTTATGGAAAATTTTTTTTTTTTTTTTTTTTTTTTTGTCTATAATTGTATTTTTTATTTTGTCCCGCCAGTCCCCTGTTTAAAAAACCCTTGAAAATTTTTTGGGTTTCTTTCAAAGAGTAGGGAAAAATTACACGACATAAAAATTTTTTAATTTATTGTTAAACTTTATTAATACAGCTTTTCATTTTTTTAGGAGAAGAAAATTTTCAAAAAAAAAAAATTTACATGAACTTGTTTAAGTCAGTAAGGGAAATTTTCTAAAAAAAAAAATATAGTATTTTCCCCCCAAAAATAAGTAGGTTTTCAGTGATGTTATGTTTTTAACAATTTGACTAGAAAAGTAAAAGGAAAATACCCATTTTCTTTTCTTGTCTTTTTATCACTTTTTAAATTTAGTATATGGCATTTCCCTTTTTAAAAATTTATAGAATAATTTTAAAAAAAAATTTAAATATAAAAATTTAAAAAAATACAAAAAAGTGGGGGCCCGAGCACTACTTTTGGGTTTATTAGACATGATGAAAAGTGTAAAGTGCTTGGATTTTTTATTTGGTTAAAATCAAAAAATGGAACGACTTATAGTGAATGGTGATGACCAACAATACGTGCAGTTTTTACAGCGACATCCCTGCTTCCCTTATGCTGATAATCTGCCATCTTGCTGCAGTTAAGAGTTGTCAAGGACCCATTATATGGTGTCAATTACATAACTTTAAAAATTTGGTTATTTAAAGGGTTGAAAACAATGAGGATAAAAAACAACTGTTTTGCTGTTTACGGGTACAGTAGCTGCATGTGCAGATAAAAAATTATCGAGTCGATATTTATTGATTAAACTCAGGTGATACTTAAATAATGTTTAACTAGTTCTATTTTACCAAATTATATCCCAAAAAAATGAAGTGTTTTTTTAATTTTAATTTCAATTTGGTGTTGCAATACTTTTTTCCATGTGTATATAAAGACAATGAGGTTTCTGTTTGAGGACAGTTTTTATACGACCGCAAATTTTGAAAAAATTTTCGTCGTATATTGCTATCACGTTGGCGTCGGCGTCGTCGTCGTCGTCGTCGTCCGGCGTCCGAATACTTTTAGTTTTCGCACTCTAACTTTAGTAAAAGTGAATGGAAATCTATGAAATTTTAACACAAGGTTTATGACCACAAAAGGAAGGTTGGTATTGATTTTGGGAGTTTTGGTCCCAACATTTTAGGAATTAGGGGCCAAAAAGGGCCCAAATAAGCATTTTCTTGGTTTTCGCACTATAACTTTAGTTTAAGTTAATAGAAATCAATGAAATTTAAACACAATGTTAATGACTACAAAAGGAAGGTTGGTATTGATTTTGGGAGTTTAGGTCCCAACAGTTTAGGAATTAGGGGCCAAAAAGGGACCCAAATAAGCATTTTTCTTGGTTTTCGCACCATAACGTTAGTATAAGTAAATAGAAATCTATGAAATTTAAACACAAGGTTTATGACCATAAAAGAAAGGTTGGGTTTGATTTTGGGAGTTTTGGTCCCAACATAATAAGGGGCCCAAAGGGTCCAAAATTAAACTTTTGTTTGATTTCATCAAAATTGAATAATTGGGGTTCTTTGATATGCTGAATCTAACTGTCATGACTGTGTATGTAGATTCTTAACTTTTGGTCCCGTTTTCAAATTGGTCTACATTAAGGTCCAAAGGGTCCAAAATTAAACTTAGTTTGATTTTGACAAAAAATGAATCAGTTAGGTTCTTTGATATGCTGAATCTAAAAATGTACTTAGATTCTTGATTATTGGCCCAGTTTTCAAGTTGGTCCAAATCGGGGTCCAAAATTAAACTTTGTTTGATTTCATCAAAAATTGAATAAATGGGGTTCTTTGATATTCCAAATCTAACTGTGTATGTAGATTCTTCATTTTTGGTCCTGTTTTCAAATTGGTCTACACTAAAGTCCAAAGGGTCCAAAATTAAACTTAGTCTGATTTTAACAAAAATTGAAATCTTGAAGTTCTTTGATATGCTGAATCCAAAAATGTACTTAGATTTTTTATTATGGGCCCAGTTTTCAAGTTGGTCCAAATCAGGATCTAAAATTATTATATTAAGTATTGTGTAATAGCAAGTCTTTTCAATTGCACAGTATTGCGCAATGGCAAGAAATATCTAATTGCACAATATTGTGAAATATCAAATTTTTTTTTAATTAGAGTTATCTTTCTTTGTCCAGAATAGTAAGCAAGAAATATCTAATTGCAAAATATTGTGCAATAGCAAGATTTTTTTTTAATTGGAGTTATCTTTCTTTGTCCAGAATCAACTTAAATCTTTGTTATATACAATATACAATGTATATTCACTTTTTACTACCAACTGATAAATTAAAATAATCTTTACCATTCAGTGATAACAAGCAGTTTTTTTACATCTTAATATTTTATGATGTATTTAAATGAGTAGTTATTGTTGCAAACTCCATTAGAAATTTTAATTGAGATTAGTTTTGGAATAAGGGAAAGGGGGATGTGATTAAAAAAATTGGGTTCAATTTTTCTCATTTGAAATTTCATAAATAAAAAAGAAAATTTCTTCAAACATTTTTTTGAGAGGATTAATATTCAACAGCATAGTGAATTGCTCTAAGAGAAACAAAAATTTTAAGTTCATTAGAACACATTCATTCTGTGTCAGAAACCTATGCTGTGTCAACTATTTAATCACAATCCAAATTTAGAGCTGAATCCAGCTTGAATGTTGTGTCCATACTTGCCCTAACCGTTCAGGGTTCAACCTCTGCGGTCGTATAAAGCTACGCCCTGCGGAGCATCTGGTTGGTTATATTGCTGGGGAAAAGATAGGAATTGGATTCACAGCAAAATATTTTAGTCACCAGCTGGGCGATCAGGAAGATAAAATATATTCGCCCAGTCGAAAATCTGGTCGTCTTGGGCAATTGAGCGACCATTAAGTTTAGTCCCTAGACATTTTTAGATATTTGGTAACCTGCACAAAGTATAGGAGGAGGAATGTGGTATGTTGCAAGACAAAATGAACATGCTATATATAAATGTATCCAACAACACCTATTTTGTATATCATCACCTCAATATACCGTTATAAATGTAATGACAAGAATAACCAATCAAAGAATTAAAATATGGAAAACTATGTATGGAATTTATTAATGTCAATTACATGATTAATGTGTTGTTTTCATAAATTCAAATGTGGCATAACATTTGTACCTTTTCGCCATCGTATGTGACGTCACATTTTTGTAATTACGTTGACGCCTGGACTGATTCGGGTGTGTCTATTCTGTGTTAAACTTTAATAGCATTATGTATTCGGGTTTAGTTTTCTGTAATTAGTTAATACTTCAGTTTCATTATGTATATCTCTTTCATATTCATTTGTTATAATTTACTGTTTGCAATAGCATGAATTGTTCTATATAATAAGGATGTTCTTATCCCGGGCATAAAAACAATGCCGTATTTGGCAAAACCTTTTCAACTTTTGATCTTCAGTGCTGTACAACTTTGTACCTTTTTCACTTTCGATCTTTTATATCTGGGCGTTATGTATTCGGGTTTAGTTTTCTGTAATTAGTTAATACTTCAGTTTCTTTATGTATATCTCTTTCATATTCATTTGATAAAATTTACTGTTTGCAATAGCATGAATTGTTCTATATAATAAGAATGTTCTTATCCCGGGCATAAAAACAATGCTGTATTTGGCGAAACCTTTTCAACTTTTTATCTCCAGTGCTGTACAACTTTGTACTTTTTTCACTTTCGATCTTTTATATCTGGGCGTCACTTGTAAGTCCTGTGTGGACAAGGCGCGTTTTTGGCGTATTGAATTTTAAACCTGATGCTTTTTGTTATCTATTAATCATGTTTTTCTTTGTCTAATATGTTCTCCTATTTATTATTATTGTAGTCCTGTAATATTATGTTGTCTTTTCAATGTTATATTTAACTTTGCCATTAAAGTGCGAGGTTTGGCATGCCACAAAACCAGGTTCAACCCACCACTTTTATTCCCCTTTAAAAGTGTCCTGTTCCAAGTCAGGAAGATGGCCATTGTTATATTATTGTTCGTTTCTGTGTGTGTTGCATTTTAACGTTGAGTCGTTTGTGTTTTCTCTTATTTTTGAGATATTGAGATCAGACGTGGCACGGTACTTGTCTATCTCAAATTCATGTATTTAATTTTTATGTTATATTTGTTATTCTCGTGGTGTTTTGTCTGATGCTTGGTCCGTTTCTGTGTGTGTTACGTTTCGGTGTTATGTCGTTGTTCTCCTCTTATATTTAATGCGTTTCCCTCGGTTTTAGTTTGTTACCCCGATTTTGTTTTTTGTCCCTGGATTTATGAGTTTTGAACAGCGGTATACTACTGTTGCCTTTATTGGTCACTGACTATTTTCAACTAGTTATTCTATAAATTATAACAGTTTAATCAGTATTCTTAAGTGCTCACATCAACAAATTCTACAGCTGTCTCTATTGTTCTTGTAAACAATTGACACAGAACACAATGTCCTGCATAAAAAGTAGAGACGAACTGTTTGTGTTGTTTGTTTTCGGTCTCATGGACATATACCCCATAAATCTTGTACTTATATTAATTATGTATGCCTGAGATACATTTTTAAAGCTAAAACTGAAAATTCTGAGTCGTCTGAAAAATATAGTTAGGTATTTTTAATTTGTTTACAGTGCTATGGTTCTATGAAATATGTTAGCAATGATGAGAAAAGCCCTCTCCAAATGATTTTTATATAGAAATAAGGAGATGTGGTATGATTGCCCATGAGACAACTATCCACCAAAGATTGTGTGTTGTTTAGTTGTGCTGTTTCAAAACTGTCCAAAAAAAAAAGTTGTGTTTTTCGTGAAGAGTGAATAATTTATTCATGTCATTGCTTTTTGATATAATTGACAGGATGAGAAAAGGATACTAGCCCTTAAATTCAATGAAGAACTGCGGGAAATGTTTTCCTCACACAAGCTTCAAGAGCATATCATGTACGACAGTGTCTTTTTCATGAATGCAACAGATGCAGCAGACCAAGATATTGAGCGCTTAAAGGATACTTTAGTTGATATCGCCTTTCAGCAATCAACATGGGGACAACAGATGCCGATTGTTTGGGTGCCTCTTGATTTACAGATATCGGATATGAGAGCAGATGGAGTAAAGTTGATAGCTAAAAAAAGACTTTTAGAGATAAATAAATCTAATAATGAATTTGCACTGAATGAAAGAAGAGTAGACGATTTCTTACTTGTTCAACACTCAATAGGAAAGTTGTTATACTTCGATGAACCTGCTTTAAGAGATTTCATTGTTATTCAGCCTACAGCAATGGTCAATATCCTGAGAGCCTTCATCACAGACATAAAGTTTTGGCCAGAAAAAGGACCTGTTCGAAATATTCTGGAACATTTATCATCTACTGGAGTTCTAAAGAAGACAGACCTTTTTACTCTGTGGTCACAACCAGCTTTCAAAGAAATTTTGACCGATGTCAGAACAAAGGAATATATAGTGCAGGTCCTCCTTCATCTTGATATCCTTATAGAACCTAAACGCTACACAGATAAGGATACAGCTGCAGATTTATTTCTAGTACCCTGCATTGTGAAGGAAAAGATTCCACAAAAAATGCACAGAAATGCAACAGACGACAGAACAATATGCATAGCTTATCATCTCAAGGAGACAGTGGTTCCATCTGCTTTGTCTTTCAAGCTTATTGGGGCTGCTATTAGCATCTGGCCTCTGAAAGTAGAAGACTCTCGTTTTTGTCTTTATTTTCAAGCTGCAATTATGGATGCTGACAATAAAAATGAACTTCAAATTCATGTTGAGGGGCAGAGAATAATTGCATACCTCATCAATGACGTGTCAAAGCAGCTCATATCACCGGATTTAGCAACAACAACACAGGAATGCCTGACTTTGGCACTTGGACGAATTCTTCAGTTTTACCGTCGTTGTTTTGGTAAACAAAGTCACCATTTAATGTCAGATCTGTTTGATATAGAAGTTGGAGAAATATGCAATGGTGAAAAGTGTTTAATACCTTTGTCAGAGGCAAAAAAGAAAGCACAATGGAGATGCGAGAATGGGAAAATACATGAAACGAAATGTCCTCTAAATTGGGTCTTTGAAAAGGTTAGTAATATTGTTGTATACCCCTTTTCTTTTCAAAAAAAGTAAAATAACAAATACCGAACTCCGAGGAAAATTCAAATCGGAACGTCACTTATCAAATGGCAAAATCAAAAGCTCAAACACATCAAATGAACGGAAAACAATTGTCCTATTCCTGACTTAATTGACTGTATACAAAAGAAATTAATTGATCAAATCAGAAAAACTAAAGTTACTTTTATATTCGGGGGGGGGGGGGGGGATATCTCCAATATAATACCAGTTAATTGATTGAATGATTGATTGATACTTCTAAAAGCACAGTTAAGCTTGAGCTAATTTAATGCCTACTTGCCAGTATTTAGTTTTAATTTTCGTTTGTGTTCAGTGCTGTTTTAATGCAATGTAATGTATCACAGCACTATAAACATATACCATATATCAGTTTTTTCGCGTGTGTTTAATTTTGGCTTTGTTAGCAGCAGCTGTAGAATCGCGAAAATTTGACACTGCGTAAATTTCCCTACATATTTCAAGTGTTTTCGTTTAGAAGTTTCATACAATTTATACTGTTAATTTTCAATTCTTTTATGTTCTTCTACAGATCACAAATATGTCCATACTTAATTATTATCTCTGTTTTCATAATAATTAAATTTGCTAATCATACTTGTAACACCTTTTGACAACATAGCATATTAATCTATTGCAATAAAAAATCATAATATCTAATCAAATTTGTAGATTTAGCTAACAAAGTCCTTATATTTGTAGAAAGTAACATTCGTTTATAGTGAAATATTGTTTTAACATTGAATAAGCTACAATTAAAAATTGCTTGCTAGTCCCTCTCTGTGATTACCATTAGATAACTCTGGTTCATTTCCCAATCAAACTATCATCAAGGGAAGATAAATAATTTGATTTTCATTCATAGTCTTTTTCAAAAATGATGAAAGGTTCTTTATATTGGTATGTTATCATTTTAAACGTTTCAAATTTATGAAATTATATTCGTACATCAATGTTTTTGATACACCAATAACAAACACTGAAATATATTGAGTTGATACATTTGTTATTATTCAAAATTATCTCAGAAACCTAAACTTAATTATAAAATAATGAACCTGTTAAAGGGAGACAATACTCGCATAACTTTTTCGAATTGGCACATAATACAACGGAATGACACTCTCGCATACAAATTTTTAAACTTTTCAATTTATTCCAAAAAAAAAAATTAGGGGGTATTTTTTTTCATAATTTTTTGGCTTTTTTTTTTCTCAATTTTTTTCGATTTTTACATTGATTATTTCTGATTTATATAGCAATAAATACTGATATGGCACCAGATACACATCAAACAGGGTGTGTATATTATTATATATAACAGATTAACTATGTATTGTACAACAGCACAGTATTGTGAAATAGCACAGTATTGCGCAATAGCAAGAAATCTTCAATTGAAAAAATACAAATCTTTTAACCAATTTCAATGGGATTAAAATAAAGTCCTTAATTTTTGGGGGTTCTAAACTTGTATTACTACTTTGGATATTTGGCCCCATTTTTAAATTGGTCTACATTGAGGTCAAAAGGGTTCATGATTAAACTTCGCTTGGTTTCATCGAAAACTGAATTATTTCGGC
Source organism: Mytilus edulis (assembly GCA_019925275.1). Classification (NCBI taxonomy): domain Eukaryota; kingdom Metazoa; phylum Mollusca; class Bivalvia; order Mytilida; family Mytilidae; genus Mytilus; species Mytilus edulis. Next base: position 3,534,724 of record CM034362.1, on the reverse strand, counting down.
TCTATGATATGCTGAATCTTATTGATGGGTTTCTCTTACCACCTTAGCTTAGATTTTTTATTTTGGGCCTTGTTTTCAAATGAGTCCTAATTAAGGTTTGAAGGGTCCAAAATTAAACTTTGTTTGATTTCAACTAAAATTAAATATTTTGTGTTTTTATAATCTTAATCTAACCATGTTGTTAAATTTTGGATATCAGACCATGCTAGGTAAATTAAAAGGTTCATTTCAAATTTTTATATCTTTGACAACATTTATTTTGTGTCAGAAACCTAGTATGTAAAGTTAAAAATTTGATCATTATCCAAATTTTGACAGTATTAAGCTTGAATATTGTGTCCAAACTTGCCCCAACTGTTCGGGGTTCGACCTCTGTAATCGTATCAGGCTGCACTCGGCTAAGCATTTCATTAAGTTTGGCAGTCTACAAACAAAGACACAATTTAAAAAAAGCAAAGCTAATGTGGTAGGAGAAACCCATCAATAATTGTTAGTTAGTGTCTAAAGTGGACAGATGGAAAACAATAAAGCACTAACATTGAAAATCTAAGGATTGAGTAAATATTTACCAAAAAACTGAACATTTGTATTTGTTTATTTCAGAATAAGAAGCATTGTGACTCAAATTGTAAAGGTAATACAATAACATAAATATAATATAAAAAGGATGTGTAGGTACAAAGGGGGATATAAAACTCCATTTGTCAAAGAAAAACAAACAACACTAGTAAAAATAGACTTGGTACACACATTTTGTAATGAAAGTCTTAATTTTGACTTTACTGCATTATTTCAACTGTGTGACAATGATGTTCTATTATTGTCTGTTTGTGTCTCATAAGTTAAGTGCACTGTGTGATAATGATGTTCTATTCTTGTCTGCTTGTGTCTCGTAAAACAAGTTACAAGATATGTGCACATTGCAATTAATAAAGGGTATTATTCCATATTGATAAAACTTTAGTAGGTTTTTCTATATGAATGGGATTTTGAATAAATAAGCATATTCACCTGCGGAAAAAGGATATTCACCGCGCATAACGTCGCGTGCTTTTACCTGCACTATTTTGGTAAAAAAAAACGATTGATGTACAATTGTTTTTGGTTAATAATTGCCATTACATACATTTCTCTCGGAATATGGAATAAAACAATAACTGTCTTTTGATTCGGTGAATATGTGGTTTAATTGACTTTTGAAAAACTGATATTCACCGTTGGCCTCAAAAGTCAATAAAACTACACATTTACCTCATCAAAAGACAGTAATTGTATAATATTCAAAGTTATAGAACCTTCCTCAATGGAAACGTTTTCTGACAAACAGGACAAAATTTTGAATCAAAGAATATCAAGTAATGGTAATACAATGAAACATTTTAACTTTAGAAGGACTTTTCTTAATCTTTATGAAATTTATATTTGCACTACATACTGTACATAAAAAACCTATGGTTCTCAAAATATGTGTCTTAGAATGTATGTCCACATTCCACATTCCACAACCAGATTAAAACTGACTGTGCATATATAGTTTCTGTACTGATAGTATAATAGGTATGTCAACAAAATTGTTTTATCCTTTAAAGGCAAAGTTGACCTAAAATGGATTTGGCTGTTATTTTTAGATCCTTTTTTGTCATATAGCCTTTCAACTGAGTCGGTTCTTATACATCGTTGGCTTTCAAATATTCGGCTTTAAGTGGTCCTGATGAAGGTAAATCCAGAATTGCACTTTACACACATGAAATTTATAAATTGTTGTTTTCATTTTTGTGCCCCACTAAGGGGCAATATGTTTTTTGGTCTGTGCGTCTGTTCGTTTGTCCGTCCCTCTGTCCCGTTTCAGGTTAAAGTTTTTGGTCAAGGTAGTTTTTGATGAAGTTGAAGTCCAATCAACTTGAAACTTAGATATGATCTTTCTCATTTTAATGCCAAATTGGAGTTTTGACCCCAATTTCATATGGAAAGCCAACGGGGTCAAAATTCTTAATTCGGAACTTGTCAATTTGTAAATTGATGTTTCTAACTTGTCGATTCGTTAAACATGTTAAATGTCGATTTGTAAATTGTCAACTTGTATATTGTTGTTTTGTAACTTGTCGATTCGTTAAATGTCAATGTGTGAAATGTCATCATTGTATTATGCTAACGAGCATTATGACGACAGATGGCGCTCGGTTTCTTCTTAGGTGTATAAGTCTCCTGTAGGTATGTGCACTGCCATATGGAAGTAATTTAAATCAATTATGTACACAACATTCATATAAAAGAAAACAAATAGATAAATACATTTGTTTGTTTTATATGGCATGTATACCAGGGACCCGGTTTTATATAGAGGTGTCTGACCTCAAATAAACATGCTTGTTTACTGACCAAACCTGGGATGGGGTGTGTCAATTCCTGTATTAAGGTATATATCAATGTGTCGCTGGAACGGGGTTCCTTATTAACTTCGCAAATATATTACTGTCACTTGGCTGGAAATTTCTACTTAATATTTCACCGGTTCAAAATAAGACTAAGTACATGAAAGATAAGACGGTGCTTGAAAATGTATTCTTATATTGTCCTGGGCCGCAAATTTTGGACTAAATGTATAATGGGAGAAATGGTTTGACACCCATTACTCCTTAATATTATAATCTCAATATGAAAATTTCAGAAAAGAATGTAATTATCTGATGATGTTTTAACACAAGAAGCAAATGGACGAACAATCTTTTTATGTTTGGCTCCTGAGTAATGAAGATAAAACATGTTTTATTATATCATATTTGTACTTTGCAAAACAAACTGAATGAAAAGCTATTTAAAATGAGTCACTTAGTTAATGTATACTATATATTAAAACTGTATTGAATATGCACTATTTTGTAATAAAATCTAAAGGAACCAGAAAACTAAACGAGGACCTAAAAGGGACTACCTACCAATATTTCCAACGTAGCCAAAATGGCAAATTAACAATAGGATAAGAAATTTGAGATATTGTCCATCGGAATGCAAGAAAACCCTAATACTTCAATGGACAGGTCAATAATGGGATATCATATGCTCAATAGTATGGGACCAGTAAACACCTACAAACATCAATAAGCTTGAAAGAATACAGCGACAACCTGCGAGATTTATAAAAGGAGACTACAAACCCAGAGAAGTTGGTCGCGTCTCAAACACGCTCACCAAATTGAAACTACAAGACATACAGATAAAACTATCAAGCCAGAAGCTAATATTTATATACAAGGTAGTCGAGGGGCTGGTTTCTCAGTGCTATAGAACCAGACAATGAAAAAAAAAAACCTCGTCCAAAATGAACACTGAATTGCTGCCAAGGGCCAAATAAAACAATTATCAGTCAAGAAATGTTGTGGAAAAAAATGCAGATCAAAAACTACACAAAGTGTTTTGAGATTTCAATGAGCAAAATACTACAATTTTCTTACTCATTTTTCGTAAAAACAGTATTCGAATGGAACCACCTTGAAGAAACTGTAGTGCACACACCGAGCGTTGGCAGCCGTTCAGAAACTGCTCTCCTCCATTGTCAATACATCTACGACTCTCTCTCTCTACCGTTGTATTAAAACTAGTATTTGTATCTACAACGTTTTCCTACAGATACAGATCTACAATGATCATGGTACTAGATCGAAATATACTAGGAGATGTCCCCTCTGGATATTTTGTTAATGACCCTGATCGTAAAACTATGAAACTGTTTATTTTTTACTACACGCGTCGCCTACATAAAATTGAGAATGGAAATGGGGAATGTGTCAATGAGACAACAACCCGACTATATCTAGAAGACAACAACCAAAGGCCACCAATTGGTCTTCAATGCAGCGAGAAACTCCCGCACCCGGAGGAGCCCTTCAACTGGCCCCTTCAGAAATATGTATACTAGTTCAGTGATAATGGACGTCATACTAAACTCCGAATTATACACAAGAAACTAGAATTAAAAATCATACAAGACTAACAAAGGCCAGTGGCTCCTGACTTGGGACAGGCGCAAACATTCGGCGGGGTTAAACATTTTTTTTGACATCTCAACCCCCCCCTCCCCCCTTATACACCCAATTTTAACCAAAGTGACGCCCTATCACTTTGACTTGTTAGGGAAAAGATCTCGCCATCACGCCATATGCATGACAGAGGCAATTATCTGCAATACGCTTACACTAATTTTATTTCTCCATGAAAATATTTGCACATGATTTGGGGTTTGGCCCAGGGGTATGTATTGGGTCACTTTTAGAGTAAAATGGCAGCCTTGGATCCTGACTGACTGCTCGACAGAAGAAACAGGCGGAATACAACATGGTTTGTGAATTGGATATTAGGGTTATATTGTTACGAATTCTTTGCAAATGATTTTTTTTTAAATTTTATATGACATGCAATTTAAAAAAAAAAGAAGTTTTATTGATTAACAACGTGAATCATTTCGGTTAGTTAATGATCCGATCGACAAGATATTAGATTTGGTAAGTTTGCCGGGCTTTAAGGAGGTGTGGCACCGAGTGGGGTTCATATCGGGAATACTGGGTGTTAAGCAGTTGTTGAGATCGAGGGACTCTGGAATATTTTGGTCTTTTTGGTTGTAAATTTTTACACAACGGAAATCTGGAAGCGGCAATCTTTAAGCTTCTTGACCAGAAAAAATCAGTAGGCATGTATATTAAAATATATATATGTCAGCCCTTTCCCCTCCTGTCAGAATAAAATGGTCTGATACTAGCATTTTAGGATTAAGAGAAATCGTTTATTACTTAAGTACGTACCTGAGTTTTCCATTAATGATGTAGCCTTTTATAGCCGACTATATGGTATTAGGTTTTCTCAATGCTGAAGGCCGTAGGTTGCCTACACTTGCTTACATCGACTTTATTTGAACTTCGCTTTGGTGGATAGTTGTCTTATTGGCAATCATACGGTTTATTACCACATCTCCTTATTGTATTTACCTGAACAAACCAGTCGTTATATTCCACTGACCAACGACTATTTCATTAACCTCGCAATTACGAGAGATTGATTACGTCGAGGGACTGGACTAGTCGGGATGTATTTTTATATAGTTTCCGTTCTCGAACGAAAGTCCACGTCAGTAAATAAAATAAAACTGGGATCCTGTAAACATGTAATTTTTGTTTTGCTTTCTATTAGACGCATTTGCTATAACTAATTTATCAAAATTACATATGCTCCAACTTACAGGAGGCTTACACACCGAAGAAGAAACCGAGCGCCATCTGTCGTCATAATGATCGTTAGCATAATACAACGATGACATTTCACACATTGACAAATCACACATTGACATTTAACGAATTGACAAGTTAAAAAACATCAATACACAAATTGACAATTTACAAATCGCAAGTTACAAAACAATAATATACTAGTTGACAATTTACAAATCGACATTTATCGAATTGACAAGTTACAAAACATCAATATACAAATTCACAATTTACGAATCGACAAGTTACAAAACAGCAATATACAAATTGACAATTTATGAATCGACAAGTTACAAAACAGCAATATACAAATTGACAAATCACACAGTTACTAGTTACACATTGACAAGTTACGAAGTAAGAATTTTGACCCCGTTGGCTTTCCATAATCTCACGGTCCACTGAACATAGAAAATGATATTGCGAGTGGGGCATCTATGTACTATGGACACATTCTTGTTATGTAAGAGTTTTATATCATCTGCAAACTTGTCTCAAATAAATGATGCAATTCATTCTTTTTTTAAGGGGCAAGCTGGAGGCGCCCCTGGGTGCGGGATTTTCTCGCTGTGTTGAAGACAATGGCATTGGACTGTTTTCTACTCTTTGGTCGTGTTGTGTGTTGTCACTTTGACACTTTTCTGTTTTCAATTTTATATACATAACTATGTTTTCTCACATCTCACTTATGCTAAGGAATGCTTACAGGGAAAGCAAAACTATACATGTTCTTCAGGGTGCATGTACTATAGCGCCTATCAAGATTTTGTGAGGTAACCGAAATTGACCTAAAAGGATCGTTTTGAATTTTGATGTCAGATTGGACATATTTTTACTTTATTTACTGACTATTATAACATTATAATGAGACTGAAATATGTATTGTTTTTTGTTAAGATAAACAATAATGCTACCTGGTGTAGTCGTGCGTACAATGTATTTCGACATTTCTCTTTGAAAAACACTTGTGTAATGGAATAAAACGTCCAAATTGTAAATGTTCACCTTTTACTAGGGAATAGGCTATTAAAAAAAATGATTTTATCTACTCTATATTTGGAAAATTTTGTGAAGATATAAGAAGTTGCAATTCTTACCTTTCATACCCTTAGTTTCATTGGTAAAATGTAATATGGACTTGTCCAGTGTACAGTTTGAAGGTTATTAAAGTTACCGTACACATATGTATGTACACTTAAAAATAAAAATCAATTATAATTAGTTCTAAGAAAACATATTTTTTTTAAAAACAATTTGTTGTGTATTTTCCCCTCAATAAAATAAAAACAAATAAAATAAATACGGCACAGACTGATCATTTGTTATTTACATTCATGCACATTCTGATGTTATCATATATACATTATATATTATGAACAAATTGAACAGTTTGAAGGTAAACTAATAATAAAGTAATCCAAACAAATTGCGTAAGATTCAATTATTTACATTGACCAGTTCACATCATAATAAGTAATAGGAGTAAACTGGGTAGGGGGAAAATGACAGATATTTTAAGTTCTTTTTTTTGTAATAACGAATAAAAATTTGTTAACCAAAAGATATGCTATAATTTCAAAAACATGTCATTCTGTTTTGGTATTGTTATTAGTTTTCGGATCTTTCATTGTGTATTTAAGGCAAAAGAAAGTTTGGGCTTCAAATGTGTACATGATTATTGACTGTATACAGAAAATTAGCCCTTTTAAAACATTTATAATACATGGATACAAAGTAAAATAATTTCTTAAAACACTGCAAACAATCATTCTGATTGGTATAGTGATATTGTCATAAAGTGCTTTGAAATGAACCATGGTAAAGCAAACATGAAATTCCCTCACAATAATCATTACACACTATAGGGCAATTACAAAGTTTAAAACAAATCAGTTCTGAATCAGAAAAAGCATTATACCTAGCAAAATACCCATTTAATAATATTACTGAATGCTTCACTAAATACTGAATTACACTGTGTTGTAACTTTTTCAAATAGGTTCTATGAATAAATTTCACACAGTATTCGAAATATGAATGGTCAATTGCAAGTAAGAATGGTAAGGTACACCATATAAATGGTGTGGTTCATAGTATTCAAAACTGTCGTTTTATGAATTGTTAAAGTAAACCAATTATAATTGTTTTGACAGGCATTACCTTGCTGTTTTTTTTATGTAATCATAGATTTTTGGTTTTATTCAAGTTTGAAAATATTTTAATTGATATACCATTGATAAAAATAAAAAAAGAGAAACTTTCAGCAAACATTGAATGTTTTGCTAAAGTAACAAAAGAAAGAAAACAACAGACATAGATAATGTCATGATTATGGCCATCGATGTAATTAAAGATGAAGTATATGCCCTTATTAAGTCGAAAAACTTTTTCATCCTTACAGGTCTTAAACAGAAACACTAGTCTTGAGACCAGATGATCATCATTTTGTGCAACTAGCAAGAACAATCGGGATTGGAGACTTCCAAAACTTCTTTATTAAACTTGGAATGGAAAAAACTGATCTTGACAACTTAAATTTTCGTTATTTTTCAAATCCTATGGATTTTATGTTGATGGGGCTCTTTGAATGGAGGGATAAAACAGAATGTGACCAAATGACTGCAACATTTAAGAAATTGCAGACAGCACTGAGGGCTATTGAAGGACAGCACTATCTTTGTCAGGTTGGATAAATAAACTTATTATTTTCTTTATCTCTGACAAATTTTTCTTAAAATGTTATTACAATTTTTTTTGTGATGACTAAAGACATCTATCACCAATAAAATTCTCTGATAAAGTGGATGGTATCTTAACATTGTGCAAAGTAATGTCAACGAAAATAAATTCCAAACAGCCAGCATATAATTATTATCTTATTAAAATAATCTATTTTATAGAAAATGTATCTTTTTTTTCTAGTTTTATGTTTACTGTTTGATACTATACAAGACTTCAATTCATTTGATGCATTCTGTAACCTTTGACATATTTCAGGTACACAGAGAGGATCAAACGTTAGCAAGTAGGTGTAATTTTATTAAAAATAGCTGATTCATTGACATATACTCGTATCTTCATTATATGATTCATATTTTTCTTTATACCATTTCTTCAAATACAGACAAATAACATGATTCATTTTATTAAAGTACACATGTATGTGCATTTCAGTACAGGATTGAGGATTGAGTAAACCTTGTTTTTTAATTCATTTTGATTTTACTACTAAAAATGTGGATACAGGATCTTTTAATATCATGTTTCGATGTGTCATCCCAATAACTCTAGGTTCTTTTTGCTTTTTACAGAAATAGCTAACATCAACCTACAAGATGTTCCGTCAGATGATGTAATCAGTAGTTTGACAGAAAAGGAGTTGATAGGTGATTGCATTGTACACTTAGGCGTTGAATTAGGTCTTAGCATCAATAGCATTAAGGAGACAATAGTCAACCATCCAAGGAATTTGTATGGTCAAATACATAATCTTCTAAGAAAATGGAAATCTGGCAAGGTGAAGCCAACAATCTACCGACTTATGGTAGCTTTGAAAAAAATTAAAGCGTCTGAAGGACTAGCTTTTGTGATGAAAACGTATGGTGTGGAGCCAAACTATAAAGACAGTTCGGTAAGTAGATAAACTTGTGACGCGTATTTAGAAGAGTCTTTACATTAGTGAAATTAGAGAAACTTTATATTAATATCCAAAGAATATCCTCATAAAAGAACTTGCATAAAACACCAGCATGGTGAAGCCAATAATACACCTACTACGTGTTGAAAAGGCATCTTGTTTTTATGCCCCACCTACGATAGTAGAGGGGCATTATGTTTTCTGGTCTGTGCGTCCGTTCGTCCGTCCGTCTGTCCCGCTTCAGGTTAAAGTTGTTGGTCAAGGTAGTTTTTGATGAAGTTAAAGTCCAATCAACTTGAAACTTAGTATACATGTGCCCTATGATATGATCTTTCTAATTTAAATGCCAAATTAGAGTTTTGACCCCAATTTTACGGTTCACTGAACATAGAAAATGATAGTGCAAATTTCAGGTTAAAGTTTTTGGTCAAGTTAGTTTTTGATAAAGTAGAAGTCCAATCAACTTGAAACTTAGTATACATGTTCCCTTTGATAAGATCATTCTAATTTTAATGCCAAATTAAAGAATTTATTTCAATTTCACGGTCCACTAAAGATAGAAAATGATAGTGCGAGTGGGGCATCCGTGTACTGTTGACACATTCTTGTTTGTGATTTATACGTATAATGTGGGGCTTAACTTTGAGGTAAATGTTAATATATAAAAATGTTTGTAGAGGGATTTTAATTTATCTTTCAGATCAATAATTTCTTTCCACTTGTGATGATAAGTTTGTGTTATGGTTTACACATACTTATATCTCAGAGCTACCTAATCTCAACACTTTATATCATAAGGTCATTTGCTACAAGTAAATATATTATAAAATACCTGCACTCATTCCTTGTTATTGTACGTTCAGGTGCTAGCATTTACAACGAAAACACCTGAAAAGCACACAAACATATCCTTATAATACGTTCAGGTGCTAGCATTTACAACGAAAAAACCTGAGAAGTACATAAACATATCTTTATGATACATTCAAGCGCTAGCATTTATAACGAAAAAACCTGAGAAGCACATAAACATATCCTTATGATACTTTCAGTTGAAAGCATTTACACTGAATAAACAAGCATAAGAAGTACATAAACATATCCTTGCTAGCATATTCAACGAAAAGTAAACCTTGTTAATTTCTGTGTCATTTGGTCTCTTGTGAAGAGTTGTCTTATTGGTAATCATACCATATCTTCTTTTAAATAACAACTAAAAAGTACATAAACACATCCTTGTTTTGATACGTGCATGTGCTAGCGTCTACAACAAAGAACAAACCTAAGAAGTACATAAACATTTCCTTGATTTGATAGGTTCAGGTGCTAGCGGTTACAACATAATAAAATCCTAAGAAGTATATAAATGTATCCTTGTTCCTGTCTGTAATTCCAGTTATTTTGTCCGTTTGTCCATCATGTATTTATATACCAATTAGCAAATGTGGTATGATTGCCATTGATATCCAACAGAGACCAATGACATTTTAGTTAAAAACTATAGTTTAAAGTGTAGTCTTCAACTATGAACAAGTTAAGGTAGATTGATGGTATACCGCCATCTTGGATTGTACAACATAGTACAAAATCAGTTAGTTATTTGCCTAAATCTGTAAATTTGCAATTCAAGGTAAGGCTGTTTTTCTCTATAAAGAAAACTTGTTAATTAATTGTATTAAACAGAATATCTTAACAAACATCAATATTTTGGGTTCTAAAATAATTTTTATCAAATGAGTCATTTAAGGGGAGATAACTCTTTTAGTACAAAATGTTTACTGGGCTAATAGGGATTTTTTTATTTGTACTTATAGCAAAAGAACAAGTTCGGTGACACCATGTTTTCTTTTTATTTTCTTAAAACATATTATGAAACCTATATTCTCACAATTTATTTCAAAATTCTATCTCATTAATTTTTTTTTATGCACACTAATGTGTGTTTCATGAATAAACTAACAAAATTTTGGCAATTTTCAACGACTCATAGCTTGAAAAATAGCACGGTGATCCATACTTTTTATTAAATTTTTGAAAAAAGCATAGTAAAATCTTCATTTTGGCAAATTATCAGAAAATTCTGTTTCAAAATATAAATATCTATTATTAATGATTTTAGTAGCTTCCATGGAAACAACTAATAATACCAAAAAAACTCATTTTCTATCATTCTCATGTATATTTTATTGGCATTTTCTACTACTCAATACATTTCAATTAATAAGTAGATTAATGTATACATGAACAAAGTTTCAAAACAAACATATTTTAGAAAAATAGTATTTGTTATTGTGTTGCTATGGTAACCAATATTTGAGACATTTTTGAAAAGAACAGAATTCGAAAATAACTCTCTTATATTAAATTGATTATTTCAACTCTACAACAAAATAGGCAATACATAAATGTTGCGTGCAAATGAGCAAGAGTACCCTTATCAAAATCATAAAGAAAAATCTTTTTAGAGGAATATTTAATTAAGAAAAAAACTTACATTAAAAAAAGACAAATTAGCAGAAAAAGTGCATAACAAATTAACAAGTTCTACACCATAGCAACCATCTCTCCCCTCACCCCCTCATGAAACAGCATAAAATGTGTTTATTAGTCGATCAAACACTCATTTTCTTGATTGAACAAAAAGTTATCACATTTAGATACAATTAATTACTTAGCATGAATTGGAAAAAAAAGAATAAGTTCACCAATTTACATCTTTGAAACTAGTTTTAACATAGCAACGATGTTATACCTTACCAACTGAATTTAAAAATGTTTTTGGTTTTTTTTGCTATCAAATTTTTTCTATCTTTACAAAAAAATAAACATGTTGGAAAATAAATCCCATTTTTTTTTATTAAAAGAAAGCTATAATGTATTGCGAAAAAAAATATAAATTTGTCTGATATCTCCATAGCAACCTAGTAACAACATTAAAACATTTGTTAACATAACAGTGGTTACATGAGATTTGAGCTGCTTCAGATAGAAGCAATACATCTGTTAACCTAATTTGGGTTGAAAAATTCATGAGGTGTTTGAGTTGAAATGAGAACCATACAAAATGCCAAAACTCATCTTTTATTTCGTATTTGAAAGTTCCAACATCAATCAAAGTCTTATACATGTCTATTTCCAAATGCACTTACATATGTTGGATTTGTTTCCAATTCAACTCGTATGATAGCATAACACTGAGAAGAAGTGTTTGGACTTTCAAATAAAATCTAGTTAGAAACTTTTTGAAAGCCTTAGCAATTGCAATAAACATCATTTTTGCTATACATATCAACAGTTATCATCACTAGAATCAAACTGCGTGTTTAAAAACATATCCCCCATTCCCCTTTCAACTTGCTAAAGCCTTATGGATATTATGGATCAACCAAGGTCAAGAAAGAGGGGGACATTAGTTATGATACAAATCTTATTTGATCTTATTTTATTATTATGCTTTGGAAGAACATATTTTTGAATTATGAATCGCCATCTTGATAGGCATCGGAAAAACTTACTTTAAGTTATGCCAAATTTATCATGAACAAGTCCTGTAACTGGAACAGCGACAGCAAATTTTGTAAAAACCTTAATGGTATTAGTCAGGATATTGTGCTTTTATGTTTGTGGAGATTTGTTAAAAGAAACTCAAACCATCCTACCAAAAAACGTAAGGTGCATAATTTTTTGAAATGAAATCCTGTAACTCTACATTGACATAATGATTAATGAATATCAAAAGGAAATATTGCCCCATCAACATGTATCAATCTTGACATTGTCATTAATTTGGATGAGAATCGGTCAAAGCAAACTTGATTTATCATACAACTTTTACACAGATGAACAGAACTACAGTATATATAATATGTATATATATACAACTCGTCCAAACATCAACCCAACAATGTTAGATCTGTAAATTTGCTTTCGCAAATTTTTTGTTCTTTCCTCGACGGGATTCGAACCCATGCTACTGAGATATCGTGACATCAAATCGCCTGCACTTCAGCCGTCCCGCTAGACCACAAGACTACCTGGGCTTCACTAAAATACAGCTTCCGGTGGCCATGTGTTACCTTTCTTCGTCAGTTTTAATCTAGCGGCATACTACAGTACATGATATATAAGGCATGGAGATGTTATTTTTACAGATAAGCTCAATTATCTATAGTAAAAGGATCCTACAAATTAATGCAAGATACAGTCACAGAAAATAATTGAAAATATGTGGTAATTGTCTAAAATGTTGAATAATTTCTAAATTTACAAAATACATGTATCAATATACAATTAATTCATATTTATTGTCAGGCTTCTGGCATCAATGATATTGTTTTCAAAATCATAAGAAACAAAGTCTTCACCTTCGTAATTGTTTAGTGCTGATTTCCTTTTTTCTAGTGATAGTCTGCTGAAAAAGCTCGAAATCTGTGATGAAGTCAGAAATAATCTTGAGAAAACTTTCTCTTCCCGTCTTGTTTTAATTGTTCTCATCATCACCGATACTTTCTCAGGGTCATACTTGTGTCCTGTCATTTCAACCTTTTTGAACATTGCTTTCAAAAATCCAATCTGTTCACTGGAAAATCTCTTGACTGATCGTTTTGTTTTCAAGGCCCATCCTCTATCTAAGGTAGATCATTCAGCTGAACTATTTGCGGAGCCTCTTACAAGCATACACTGCTTTGTATCTATTTGCCTAACATATTCTACCTCAGATTTGTCTGACAGTAATTTCAGTTCCGTCTTACATTGATGGTCACCTTTATCAAAATGGTTACTCAAATTTCCATACCTCATGAAAGTGAGGAGGCAATGTGGGTCCGGACATGTGAAGATGAAAGAGCTATTGTTATTGTCTGCATTTTGTGCATTGGTATCATTGTAGTTGCACATTCTGTCCGATACAGAGGGATTATCTTCGGTAGCAGCTATTGGTTTTGGATCATTTACAACGTCATCTGTAGAGTTTGTAGAGAATTGTTATAGATGGGAAATCGTCGTAAATATGAAAATATGTGTTGACTATCTTTACTCCTTTTCCAGTCTGGTATTGCTTGAATGCTAATACATGATCACCATGATGCTGAAAATTGTTTGAATTTGTAATATCTTTATTATACCGCACGCAACGAAGTTGCGGAGGGTATAATGTTTTTGACCCGTCCGTCCGTCCGTCCGTCCGTCCGTCAGTCCTGTTTCTTGTCATCGCAACTCCTCTCAAACCACACAACAGAATTTCACGAAACCTTTTCAGATAATAAGGACATACTATGTAGTTGTGCATATCGACGGGAAATTGCGATTCAATTTTTTTTCTAGGAGCTACGCCCCTTTGGACTTATTTACTTTAATGTACTACTGCAACAGTTTGTCATCGCAACTCCTCTCAAACCACACAACAGAATTTTACGAAACATTTTCAGATAATAAGGACATACTATGTAGTTGTGCATACCGATGGGAAATTGAGATTCATTTTTTTTCTAGGAGTTACGCCCCTTTGAACTTATTTACTTTAATGTACTACTGCAACAGTTTGTCATCGCAACTCCTCTCAAACCACAAAACAGAATTTCACGAAACCTTTTCATATAATAAGGACATACTATGTAGTTGTGCATATCGACGGGAAATTGCGATTCAATTTTTTTTCTAGGAGTTACGCCCCTTTGAACTTATTTACTTTAATGTACTACTGCAACAGTTTGTCATCGCAACTCCTCTCAAACCACACAACAAAATTTCACGAAACCTTTTCAGATAATAAGGACATACTACGTAGATGTGCATATCAACAGGAAATTACGATTCAATTTTTTTTCTAGGAATTATGCCCCTTTGAACTTATTTGCTTCAATGTACTTCTGCAACAGTTTGTCATCTCAACTCCTCTGAAAACACACAACAGAATTTCATGAAACTTTGTAGATAATAAGGGCATACTATGTAGATGTGTATATTGACAGGAAATTATTATTCAGTATTTTTTCTTATACAATTTTTTTTTCTTATACTTATTTAATTTCTCCAATGACAATGTGGGGACGTGGGGTATGTGAGCGTGCTCACTAAGGTTCTTTAATTTTCAATGTTCTTTTTTACATTAATTCCACATGGTAGAGTTGCTGTAACAACTTGAGCATTCTTAATGTTAGATTTGATGACAGCATTCAAAAATTCATTTGAAGTAGTTACATTATTCCCTTCATCCACATAATTTCTAATGGACCCTTTAATATGTGCAGCTCTTCGATCGCATATACTTTTTCGCCTTGTTGGTCAGCAAAATCTACTTGCATACCTTCAAAGAACTAACTTGATTTAGAAGATGATAAAAAGATATGGCCTCTACACTATGGAAACAACCAGCATTGTCTGATCTTATAATTGCATTTTATGTAATAGCATCTTGATTGGCATTGTCAAATATATGGAAAATAGTGTGAATGTGTATAACACAATCAATTTTGTATGTGCCAACTGTGATATGCAAATTCAGTCCTCTTTTAGAAAACCCCTTAGATTGAAATTCCCTATACATCATGGGTAGAAGCTTCATTGCTCAATCCCTCTCTATAAGTACATCTCCATCAGATAATTTCTCTATTACGTCACTTCTTGCTCTGTCTTCATTAACTGATCTTAATAAGTGTTTTTTCCATTCTTCTAACGCCTTCACACTCTGAAAAACAAATATACATGTATGTACATTCATTTGAATATCTGACCATTGATGGAAAGCATCATAATTAATTCTGCTCATGTTCACATTAGGAAAGCTTGCAAAAAAATATTGCTATTGAGGAGTACTACTCTCTCTAAAGCTAATAAGATAAAGATTTGAATCAATCAAGTTAAAATCTGTTCTTTTTAAGTCTTTTAAAATTGCAATGTATTTATAATTGTAATGTACAATTTGACTTTCATCTCCATTTTTTTGGTAGTATGTTTAAAATTTACACAAGAAATAAATACAGATTACAATACTACATGTACTTTCTCAACTTCAGATAATAAGCAATAGCATGAGGCAAAAGTGGGGAAAATATACATTAGACAACAACCCATGATGTAAGATTTAATTGACGATGGCTAATTATCTGATTTCTGATTTATTCTCCAAACAGAGAAATGTAAAATTCTTTTTGTTTACTGACATTGGTGCAGTTTTAAAACTGAACAAAATTTCTTAAATTCCCAAGTTTTTTAGTAAACATAGATTTGACATTTTTATACCTGTGACAAAGAATATTGAATGTCAACTTACGGTTTTTCACTTTTAAATTCCACTTCTCCTGCAGCCTGTGTGATATCTTTAATAACTTGATAAACATCAATACAATTTGCATATGCAGCATCATGGGAGTATGAACAGTGGTCTGGTACTTATGTTTCAAATGATATATGCATTTGAAATGAAAATGATTTTTTTAATATCAACAAGTAACTATATCAAAAAAGTAACAATAACTAACTATTGAAAATTTAGTTTTCCCATTTGAGTTGTTTTACCTTTGTTAATTCAGGACCTATAATAGCTGTCTATGCGGTATGTGTTTCGGCTTCTAATGATGGCCTACAGTGACATATAGTAAATTCCTATGTTATTTGGTCAATAGGAGAGTTGTCTCAAAGGCAATAATTCCAAATCTTCTTATTTTATATTTACAATTGATTAATACAAACTTAAAGTCTGTAAAAATTTAGAAAGAATGGCCACATCATTGAATTCCTCTTGAATGTGAGTGTTTGAAAATTATTACCGTATTCTACTTTGGAAAACACAAAAAAATAATAATTTAATTTAAAATTAAAATTAATGTTGCTCTAACATCATGAACATACTAGTCAAATTGGACCTTAGCCCTTGGTTCAAAATTGACTGGAAAAGCAAAAACCTAATAATCTATTCACTAAAATAAGACTTATATTCAAGTTGTATACATTCCTGATATTTTGACCTTGGGTGCTCCTGATACAAGTTATCAGAGGCGGATTTAGGGGGCCCCCCTTTTTCAGAAAAATTTTGGTTGGTTATAAAGGGAATCACTTGTGCGTGACGGGATCGGGCCCCCTGAGGCAGTCAGTGGGCCCCCTCTTATGAAAATTTTTAGATTCACCACTGGTAATCTTATTTTTTTCACATTCACGATGTATATAGGATTTCTTGAAAAATTATAATGCTGTAAGCATGGTATGGAAAATATAAATAACATTTTCAAATTTGTCAATTAGAATTCAATTAGTCTCTGACACTTTTTGTTTGGGGTTATTCCTTAACTCACTTAGTGGTATGTATGGTACCATTGTTAAAGGCTGCAGTCACCTATGGAACTTGTTCTGAATATATTTTTGTGTCCTGCCTTGGAATGGGCCCTTGTGTCTCATGATTTATTACCCAAGTCAGGGGTGGATTCAGCCATTTTCAAAAGGGGGTTCACAAACTAGGAGAAATGGGAGAAGAAGTGGGGTTCCAACCATATGTCCCAAATTTAAATGAATTGATCTTTTAAAAAAGAGGGCGGTCGACACCCCGAATCATCAACACCTTTAGCTCCCTCAGATGCATAATTATCTAGGCCTTTCAACCTTTTTCTGTCCAATACCAGCAAATTTAGTTCCTTTTTTTTTACAATGTACATATGTCTATTGTGAATCATTTTTAACCGGATTTTTGTGACAAAAATGTCGGTTATTGATTTGGGGATGTACGGCGGTCGGCCAGTCGGGCGGGCGGGAGGGCGGGCTTCAATCAAATGTTGTCCGTGCATTAACTGATGAACCGTTCAACCAAAGCTTTTCAAATTTTAATATGTTGTTACTGACAACTAAATGAAGGTCAAGTTCAATAATGGCGATTTTGACTTTTACCGTTCAGGAGTTATGGTTCTTGAAAGATTGAAAAATGGAGTTTCCAGTCGTGTCCGTGCATTTACGCATGAACTGTTCTACCAAAGCTTCCCAAATTTTAATATTTTGTTACTGATGACAAAATGGAGGTCAAGTTCAATAATGACGATTTTGACTTTTACCGTTCAGGAGTTATGGTTCTTGAAAGATTGAAAAATAGAGTTTCCAGTCGTGTCCGTGCATTTACGCATGAACTGTTCTGGGTGCTATAAACAGTTTCGTACTAAAAACTAGGGGTATTTCCCAGTGAGATTTACATACTGATGGAATTCCCTGCTATTTATATACCACTAAATGAAAAAGTTGATTGTTTTTTATGTTCAATGTGAAAACATATATTAAAGTTCAATTAAAATGCCACTTTTGTCAAGATTTAAAAAAAAAATGTTTTTGTGACTTACTACTATATGGGAGGCAACTCCATAAACAGCTGATTTTCACCTGTTGCAAAAAGCACTTTGATTTGTCAGGTAAGATAGCTCCTTTCGGAGCAGGCGAACGTAGGCTGAAACTACATTTTCTTAAATCAGCCGGATAAGCTCTTCGAAATGCATATTATAAGAAATGTCAAATATATGCACCGGTTACTGATCCGTGGGTCCAAAGGTGGTCTGTTTTTAAGGTTTTTTAGGGGGAAAATGCCTAATTTCCAGCTGATAACTTGTACCAATTTGCATGTTTAAACAAGAGATGTTGGATTTTTTTTTATTTATTCAGAAAGTTCATAGAATTATCTTTCCATTGATGTATAGATATCTATATAACTATGAATATCTGACTTCTGCATGATGGGTCCACTATTACATGCCCTGTTACAGAATGACGTCACGTAGAAAACTGTTGATTGCACCCTTAAGGGACAAATACAAAATATTAGTGATGTTTTAGCATAGAAATGTGTTTGCGAATGGAGTAAAATAATTCTGAAAAATATTGTACGGCATGTATACATTAATTTAAAAGCATCAGTTTGGTATATTTAATGCAAATATTACAGATTTGTACATAGCAACCAGATATAAGAAAACCAGACTCTGTGCGAATATTGAAGTTTTTTAATTTTTTGCGACGTCATGATATTTTTATTCAATCTATCATATATTTGGAACCAAAAGTTGCATATGAAAAGTGTAGATTTTTTCTACTTTGATCTTTACTCCTGATCAGTGTTACATAAAGTTTTATTCATTATAATATATATTTGGTACTTTTTATAGTCAAAAAGGTACACATGCCATTCCTAAGAAAAACACTATTTCAATATTTTCTCAACTCAGCTATAACTTAGTTCATATAGTACTAGGAACAAAATCTATTTAAAGTAACTTTATTCATGCCTATTTCATAGTTTTTATTCTATTTATTTAAAAGAAACCCTATTTTATGATTTATTTTCTTTGTAAAACTGATGAAAATGTGATACAGGAAATGTTTGGGATTTGCCAGTTAAACTGTTTGCCACTGGCCAATATGCCACTACCGCGCGACATAAAAAAAGAGCTGTAGTTTCACTATTTGTGGTCACAATCCTTAAAGTAAGACATCATTTTAATCGGTATAGTGTACAGATTCAGAAAAGCTGAGAATTTTTTATATATCGCATACAAGGTTTTGCTTAAGGGTGCTATAAACAGTTTCGTACTAAAAACTAGGGGTATTTCCCCAGTGAGATTTACATACTGATGGAATTCCCTGCTATTTATATACCACTAAATGAAAAAGTTGATTGTTTTTTATGTTCAATGTGAAAAACATATATTAAAGTTCAATTAAAATGCCACTTTTGTCAAGATTTAAAAAAAAAAATGTTTTTGTGACTTACTACTATATGGGAGGCAACTCCATAAACAGCTGATTTTCACCTGTTGCAAAAAGCACTTTGATTTGTCAGGTAAGACAGCTCCTTTCGGAGCAGGCGAACGTAGGCTGAAACTACATTTTCTTAAATCAGCCGGATAAGCTCTTCGAAATGCATATTATAAGAAATCTCAAATATATGCACCGGTTACTGATCCGTGGGTCCAAAGGTGGTCTGTTTTTAAGGTTTTTTAGGGGGAAAATGCCTAATTTACAGCTGATAACTTGTACCAATTTGCATGTTTAAACAAGAGATGTTGGATTTTTTTTTATTTATTCAGAAAGTTCATAGAATTATCTTTCCATTGATGTATAGATATCTATATAACTATGAATATCTGACTTCTGCATGATGGGTCCACTATTACATGCCCTGTTACAGAATGACGTCACGTAGAAAACTGTTGATTGCACCCTCTACCAAAGCTTCCCAAATTTTAATATTTTGTTACTGATGACAAAATGGAGGTCAAGTTCAAAAATAACGATTTTGACTTTTACCGTTCAGGAGTTATGGTTCTTGAAAGATTGAAAAATGGAGTTTCCAGTTGTGTCCGTGCATTTACGCATGAACTGTTCTACCAAAGCTTCCCAAATTTTAATATGTTGTTACTGATGACAAAATAGAGGTCAAGTTAAATAATGACGATTTTGACTTTTACCGTTCAGGAGTTATGGTTCTTGAAAGATTGTAAAATGGCGTTTCCATTCACGTTGTTGCATTTACTCATGAACCATTCAATCTAAGCTTTTCAAATTTTAATATGTTAATACTGATGACAAAATGGAGGTCAAATTTGATATTGACGATTTTCACTTTCACCATTCATCAGTAATGGTTCTTGTGATATTGCCAGGACACAAATAAATATTAATAAATCCGGTTTGCTGTCGTTGTGACAGCCTCTTGTTTTTGAAATATATGACAAATGAGGGTTTGTACCAACATGTTTGGTTCACTGAAAATTAAAACGTGAACATGCATATCATATAACCGTTTGTGATAAAGGAAGTTCACCATCAACATGTATAATACAAATGTAATATAAACTTTTAACTTATTATACATTATGTACATGTTGAATGTGATGTGACTTTTCAAAAATATATTTGCTAAACTAAATGAACAATACTTCACATTTTGATAACCACCTAAATGTGATAAAACTAGCATTGTTGTTGTTTTTTAAGGACATATATTTTTAAATGTTTAATTTTGCTAGTAAATATATCAGTCATGGATGAGTGATTTGATTTTTTATATTTTACCAGACATATGAACTTTTGTTTGTTTGTTTGAATTTTTATTTCTTAATCAAAAGTTGTATTAGTTGTTTAAATTTTAGTATGATAATCATCAAATTATATGCCAATTAGTTGATTCTTCGTAATGTAATTGATGTTGATCTGTTAAACTGAGTATTGTTATTTGGGGGCTAATGGTATTAGAATGTTTGATTGGATGGGCACGGGTGGGTGATTGGTTGTGAGCTTAATCCTGCTGAAAAAAAGTTCTTTTTGGTCTACTGTTATGGTTTCAATTAGACCTTGACAGGTGAGTATTTAAAAAAACTATATTCCTTTGTCATTCATTTATACTTTTGTAGTTACAGCAATCCATTCATGGAAGTAAATGGGACTCCATTGTCTAGTTCGGGAAACATTATTGCAAGACAGGTCTACCAAAATGTCGGTTTTAACAGTTTTCCAACAAAACAACGACCCAGTTCAACACTTATCTGGCCAAAGTACCTTTTTTATGTTTCATGTCTCTCTATGGATGCGTTTGGGATAATTGTGAATACCAATGGCCAATACGATTAACGTAGTAATACCCAAATAACCCCTAACTCCCATGATTTTAGCAATTTTCAATTTTTTATCACCATGAACAACATTAAGATTTCCATTTTTTCCGCGACAAAACATTTTGAGATGGTTTGTTAAAAATATTATGGCGGCTCATATGGACTATAAAGCAATGACTATAGCAATCACAACTTATGGTGGGATTATGGATGAACAGATTTACCATGTGATGCATTTTTAAAATTTGTTACTCATCAGCTTCCTGTTTTCGGAATACTTCTAGCTGAATAGTGTCAGTGAGGAACGGCGCACAGTTCAACTTCCTTGCTGGTGGACGTTTCGTCCCCGAGGGTATCACCAGCCCAGTAGTCAACACTTCGGTGTTGACATGAATATCAATAATGTAGTCATTTTTATACGACCGCAAAATTTGAAAATTTTTTCGTCGTATATTGCTATCACGTTGGCGTCGTCGTCTGCCTCGTCGTCGTCGTCTGCGTCGTCGTCGTCGTCGTCGTCGTCCGAATACTATTAGTTTTGGCACTCTAACTTTAGTAAAAGTGAATGGAAATCTATGAAATTTTAACACAAGGTTTATGACCACAAAAGGAAGGTTGGTATTGATTTTGGGAGTTTTGGTCCCAACATTTTAGGAATTAGGGGCCAAAAAGGGCCCAAATTAGCATTTTCTTGGTTTTCGCACTATAACTTTAGTTTAAGTTAATAGAAATCTATGAAATTTTGACACAAGGTTTATGACCACAAAAAGAACGGTTGGGATTGATTTGGGGAGTTTTGGTTTCAACAGTTTAGGAATTAGGGGCCAAAAAAGGGCCCAAATAAGCATTATTTTTGGTTTTCGCACAATAACTTTAGTTTAAGTAAATAGAAATCAATGAAATTTAAACACAATGTTAATAACTACAAAAGGAAGGTTGGTGTTGATTTTGGGAGTTTAAATCCCAACAGTTTAGGAATTAGGGGCCAAAAAGGGACCCAAATAAGCATTTTTCTTGGTTTTCGCACCATAACGTTAGTATAAGTAAATAGAAATCTATGAAATTTAAACACAAGGTTTATGACCATAAAAGGAAGGTTGGTATTGATTTTGGGAGTTTTGGTCCCAACAGAATAAGGGGCCCAAAGGGTCCAAAATTAAACTTTGTTTCATTTCATCAAAATTGAATAATTGGGGTTCTTTGATATGCCGAATCTAACTGTCATGACTGTGTATGTAGATTCTTAACTTTTGGTCCCGTTTTCAAATTGGTCTACATTAAGGTCCAAAGGGTCCAAAATTAAACTTAGTTTGATTTTGACAAAAAATGAATCAGTTAGGTTCTTTGATATGCTGAATCTAAAAATGTACTTAGATTCTTGATTATTGGCCCAGTTTTCAAGTTGGTCCAAATCGGGGTCCAAAATTAAACTTTGTTTGATTTCATCAAAAATTGAATAAATGGGGTTCTTTGATATACCAAATCTAACTGTGTATGTAGATTCTTCATTTTTGGTCCTGTTTTCAAATTGGTCTACACTAAAGTCCAAAGGGTCCAAAATTAAACTTAGTCTGATTTTAACAAAAATTGAAATCTTGGGGTTCTTTGATATGCTGAATCCAAAAATGTACTTAGATTTTTTTATTATGGGCCCAGTTTTCAAGTTGGTCCAAATCAGGATCTAAAATTATTATATTAAGTATTGTGCAATAGCAAGTCTTTTCAATTGCACAGTATTGCGCAATGGCAAGAAATATCTAATTGCACAATATTGTGAAATAGCAAATTTTTTTTTAATTAGAGTTATCTTTCTTTGTCCAGAATAGTAAGCAAGAAATATCTAATTGCAAAATATTGTGCAATAGCAAGATTTTTTTTTAATTGGAGTTATCTTTCTTTGTCCAGAATCAACTTAAATCTTTGTTATATACAATATACAATGTATATTCACTTTTTACTACCAACTGATAAATTAAAATAATCTTTACCATTCAGTGATAACAAGCAGTTTTTTTACATCTTAATATTTTATGATGTATTTAAATGAGTAGTTATTGTTGCAAACTCCATTAGAAATTTTAATTAAGATTAGTTTTGGAATAAGGGAAAGGGGGATGTGATTAAAAAAATTGGGTTCAATTTTTCTCATTTGAAATTTCATAAATAAAAAAGAAAATTTCTTCAAACATTTTTTTGAGAGGATTAATATTCAACAGCATAGTGAATTGCTCTAAGAGAAAACAAAAATTTTAAGTTCATTAGAACACATTCATTCTGTGTCAGAAACCTATGCTATGTCAACTATTTAATCACAATCCAAATTTAGAGCTGAATCGAGGTTGAATGTTGTGTCCATACTTGCCCCAACCGTTCAGGGTTCAACCTCTGCGGTCGTATAAAGCTACGCCCTGCGGAGCATCTGGTTATAAATTATCTGTTTACATAACTTTGAATTTTTTGAAAAACTAAGAATTTTCTTATCCCAGGCATAGCTTACAACTTTTTGGAATTTTGGATCCTCAATGCTCTTCAATTTTGTACTTGTTTGGCTTATAAATGTTTTGATATGAGCGTCACTGATGAGTCTTATGTAGACGAAACGCGCGTCTGGCGTACAAAATTATAAAACAAATGCAAGAGGATAAATTAATTCAGCAGTGGTGTCTTAAACTCGATATTTTAGAAATTCAAACAACTGCATAATTTATAAGTTGCATAGTAACTTTTCTGTCCCTGATATGTCCATTGTTTTTGTTCTTTTCTTAGTTTGTTTTGTTCAAAGAAAAAAGAGAAATAACTGTATTCTTCCTATATAATTGTAATTTGCCATATCTGCGCGATCATTTAGGGATCATGCAAGTAATATGATTCCATAATGATTTAAAGTTACAGGTAAATAGATGTTTTAATTCGGTATTGGTAATCATCCAAAAGTCATAACTTTTATTTTGTAAAATCATTTAATATGTTACAGAGTTCTGAAAATGTTCCAAGATCGATTCCTCACCCAGAAAGCTGCAGTCCATTCCAACCTTCCGGTACATCCACCAAGGTAAGAAGCTACTGTTTGTTGTATATAAGTAACCTTTATGTTAATATTTATATACCTGGCAGTAAATATTACACTTTGTATGTAAAGATTTAGGATGTTATAGATTAAGAAGTATCACTTGTTTTACTGCGTACTAGTAACTCATTTCTAACGAAACATTATGCATTCATCTATTATAGTGGTGTTATGAAATATTGATAGATGTTGCAATGAAAACCATTTAAACATTTGGGGTAAATTCAAAATAAACTTCACTTAAGCTGTTTCACATGAGCATGTATATCTAATCTGACAATGTGAGTTATTGCTTTGACTTTACATATGATATTCAACCGATGTAAACTAAAACGTGCTAATCTCCTTTTATAAAGCCACACAGCCAATTTTAACCAAACATTGGTGGAATGTTAAATGGAAGGTTCCCTTCTAAGGAGAGCATTTGATTTTGTTTAAACAAAAGTTTCAGTCTTTTATGCTTATAAATTGACTTACGTTTTACATTTAGACAGAGTCTTGGGTTAAAACTTTTTAGACACCAAATACTTACACACCTTTATTGAGTTTTATGAAACAAATAAGAAACCTCCTCATTCTCAAAAGTTTTTTTGTTTTGATTTAATAATCTTTTTCAAACCTTCATAGAATTTTAGTAGATCCTAACCGAAACTATATGATGTTCAATTTGAAGAAATATCATCTAGAGTAACATTTTTATTTTTTTTAATGTTTTGTTCTTTTCGCCCTTACCATTTAGATACATCAAGTGAATTAATATTTTAAAGCTTGAATAACTTCTGCAAACCTTCATTGAATTTTACAAAGCTTGGATACAATTTTCATCATTATTATGATGATGAAGGGAAAAGTCCCCGTTAATCACATCTTAATGTTGTTCTGTTCTTTTTTTTCTGAATTATACTGATGAACTGTCAGGTAAATTGATCCAACTTTAAAGGGACAATAATAATAGCAATTGTTTTTAATGAAAATTTGTGAATAAATTTTCACAACAGGCTCAAAGCCTTGGAATATTTTACATGCAACAGTATTATTAGAAGAAATTCTAAAAAGGCACAGAGTTTATTCCTTAAAGCTTGCTTTACTGTATGGATTTGTTTATTGGTGAAGGCTGTTTCAGTGACCTGTAAATTTAACATCCTTGAAAATTAGTCTATGGTGGCTAGTTGTCTGAGTTGCAATTAAACAACGTCTCTTTCTTCTGACAAATTTTCAATGTGGTAACCTTTGACCTCTATGGTGCTACACACTGGATATTGCTTGGACGTTGTCGTCAATCTGTTCTCTGGTTGGACCGACATTGTTGATATGGAACGTATGTTTGATTTGATTTGATAGATAGAGGTGTACAGTAGGTGAAAGCTTATATATTATATCTTTATGAATTGGTCCAAATCCTACTCCTAAGGGTAAAAAGAAAACTTTGTTTGATTTCAACAAAAAATAAATTCTTGGTGTACTTGGATATGCTGAATCTAACTGTGTTTTTAACTTTTGGATATTGGACAATAATATGTAAAAATCAAATATCAGTTTTTTCAGTTCTTAGACCACATTCATTCTGGTGTCAGAAACCTATGCTATGTCAAATATTTAATCATAATCCAAATTCAGAGCTGTACCAAGCTTGAATGTAGTGTCCATACTTGCTTCAGTTGTTCAGGGTTTAACATCTGCGGTCGTAGCAACCTGTTCCCCACGAAGAATTTTATTATAAGCTGTGAAAAATAACTAAACCAACTCTTCCATATAAACTATCATCTTTACCTTTGACTTGGTTTTCTATTAACTGCCAACAGCACTCCCAGTGCTTTGATTTAAGATTACCCAGTTTTTATTAAAATAGAGTGAAAGAAATGAAAATCTCCATACACTTTAGCAAGTTGTCTGTGGAACTTTTTTATGTGGTTTACCAACTATGTTCTATCTACATGTATAATGATGGAAATAATATTTTAATCGCAGGTACGTGTCCGTGTCAAAGCTGGTAAGAATGTGTTTGTCCATGAAGAGGCACCAGGAACAGCTAGTTCAGCAGGGGTATGTTACATCAAAATGTATTCCAATTTTTATACGACCGCAAAAAATTTTAATTTTTCCTCGTATATTGCTATCACGTTGGCGTCGTCGTCCTGCGTCGTCTTGCGTCGTCGTCGTCATCGTCGTCCGAATACTTTTAGTTTTCGCACTCTAACTTTAGTAAAAGTGAATAGAAATCTATGAAATTTTAACACAAGGTTTATAACCACAAAAGGAAGGTTGGGATTAATTTTGGGAGTTTTGGTCGCAAAATTTTAGGAATTAGGGGCCAAAAAGGGCCCAAATAAGCATTTTCTTGGTTTTCGCACTATAACTTTAGTTTAAGTAAATAGAAATCTATGAAAATTTAACACAAGGTTTATGACCACAAAAGGAAGGTTGGGATTGATTTTGGGAGTTTTAGTTTAAACGGTTTAGGAATTAGGGACCAAAAAGGGGCCCAAGTAAGCATTATTCTTGGTTTTCCCACCATAACTTTAGTATAAGTAAATAGAAATCTTTGAAAATTAAACACAAGGTTTATGACCATAAAAAGAAGGTTGAGTTTGATTTTGGGAGTTTTGGTCCCAACAGGTTTTTAGGAATAAAGGGCCCAAAGGGTCCAGAATTGAACTTTGTTTGATTTCATCAAAAATTGAATAATTGGGTTTCTTTGATATGCCGGATCTAACTGTGTATGTAGATTCTTAATTTTTGGTCCCGTTTTCCAATTGGTCTACATTAAGGTTCAAAGGGTCCAAAATTAAACTTAGTTTGATTATAACAAAAATTGAATCCTTGGGGTTCTTTGATATGCTGAATCTAAAAATGTATTTAGATTTTTGATTATTGGCCCAGTTTTCAAGTTGGTCCAAATCGGGGTCCAAAATTAAACTTTGTTTGATTTCATCAAAAATTGAATAATTGGGGTTCTTTGATATGCCAAATCTAACTGTGTATGTAGATTCTTAATTTTTAGTCCCGTTTTCAAATTGGTCTACATTAAATACCAAAGGGTCCAAAATTAAACTAAGTTTGATTTTAATAAAAATTGAATTCTTTGGCTTTTTTGATATGCTGAATTTAATCATGTACTTAGATTTTTGATTATGGGCCCAGTTTTCAAGTTGGTTCAAATCAGGATCCAAAATTATTATATTAAGTATTGTGCAATAGCAAGAAATATTTCAATTGCACAGTATTCAGCAATAGCAAGAAATCTTCAATTGCACATTATTGAGCAATAGCAAGAAATTTTCAATTGCACAGTATTACGCAATAGCAAGAAATCTTCAATTGCACAGTATTGTGCAATAGCAAATATTTTCAATTGCACAGTATTGCGCAATAGCAAGAAATATCTAATTGCACAATATTGTGCAATAGCAAGAAATTTTCAATTGATTGGAGTTATCTTTCTTTTTCCAGAATAGTAGTTGAATCACCTTAAATCATTGTTTTATACAATACACAATGTATATTCACTTTTACTACCAACTGATAAATTAAAACAATCTTTACTATTCAGAGATAACAAAGGGAAAGGGGGATGTGAGAAAAAAATGGGGGGGGGGGGGGGTTTAAACTTTTCTCATTTCAGATTTCATAAATAAAAAGATAATTTCTTCAAACATTTTTTTGAGAGGATTGATATTCAACAGCATAGTGAATTGCTCAAAGGAAAAAAAAGTATTTTAAGTTCATTAGACCACATTCATTCTGTGTCAGAAACCTATGCTGTGTCAACTATTTAATCACAATCCAAATTTAGAGCTGAATCCAGCTTGAATGTTGTGTCCATACTTGCCCCAACCGTTCAGGGTTCAACCTCTGCGGTCGAATAAAGCTGCACCCTGCGGAGCATCTGGTTTCATCTAGATATTACATACAACATGTACAATAGGTCCGAGACTACAATTGTCGTCCCTTGATTTTCGTTGGTCACGAATTTAGTCCATAGTGTTGACAGTGGGTTACTTTCCATTAATTTTTATACCACTTGCAAATTTATTTTTCCATGTTTAACGCCTCAAATGGCAAGTAGGGGGGTGAAATTACACTGTAAAAAAATTTGGGTCCAGAATTTTAAAGAAAAAAGGTTGAAAATAGCAATTCGGAAGCTGTCAAAAGATTTCAAGACGCCCTAAACATAAAATTGTCCATATTTTAAGTTATAATTATAGCCGATGAAGTTTTCTATAATTTTGATATAATTCGTCCCAAAAGTAGTACAAAACACTGTAAAAGTTTCTTTGAGAAAGCGCCGGTGGGATTTTTTTTATTTTCATTTATTTTCTAAAGAAATGCACTTCGAAATAAGTGTGGTCTCGGACCTAATACATGCTTTTTGGGGCCGTATTCAGATGCTGAAAATGAAATTGAATTAAACAGGAGATGCTCAGTAAATATGATGGAAACAAACAGTTTCAATGTACTAAGATTCGTAAAGTTCATTGAGTTTTAAGCTTAAACTCCAACACATATTGAAAATTAGGCTTCAAGAATGTTTTATACAAATAGGCTTTTTACTTCAACGTAATACAGAAATGAAGTTCAAACTTTTTTTCTTATTTTCAATCTATTTTGTTAATTTTGATATCAACATGACTAAGGGTCTTACGGTATTGACAAGCAGTGAAAGTCTTTTGTTGTAAATGCTACAAATACAGTGAAATTTGTTAGATCTGGTTAAACATAATGCAGTTTTGACAACAGATCTGAATAAGGCATTTGATAGAACTATCAACACATATTTATTCTTTGTATTTTATTTACATGTATATTTTTAACTGATGAATACATGCATTTGTCTATTTTCAATATTTTCATTGTTGTGTCAGGATTGATCAGTCTTTGATTAGATCCATCTTATCGCCCGTCGGTGTGTTTTACGACAAGTAAAACCAAAAACATCAAGATATTCATTATCTCTTACTGGATATATGTATTTAGTATGTTGGGGTGTATACCTCTTATTTTGGCACAATCATAAAGAAACATAACGATTTCTTACCATAATTTTTAAAATGATTGGGAAACTATTTAAAAACTATTGTTTTTCTCGACAAAACAAAGTTGACCGGGTGGATTTTACCTGCGCGAATATCGCGACGAATAATATTGACACGATCGACAGAAAGTGTTCAAATTCCTTAAATTTTCAAAATATTTTCGTAAATTGAGATACATTTGGGATAAAGTTATAAATTATATGAAAATATAAATTTATCCATAAAAATTATATATTCTTCAAACCAAAATGTTGACCTGATTGAAATGATCGGCACATTAGAAGTACAGATATTTCATCAGATTATCTAATTTTGACACTTGTCGTAATCACCAATCAAGCCAAATAACATGTAAATTAAGTTTTCACCCCTGACATTAAATAATTTTAATTGAATTATCTTATATAAACAGGTGGTAATTAGAATCCAATCAATGAAGAAATTTTTATTATGATATCAACTTTAAATTGGGAGACTTTTTTGTTTCACCACTAGTACTTAGAAATATAAATTAGATAGACCTATAATACCTTTAGCTTTATTGTTACACGATAGAAAGAAAGAGACGACACATGCACGTTTCATTGAATTTGTAGCATCATCATTTCCCAAAATAAACAAAACCTCAGTCCCTTTCGTAGCTGATAGTAGCGAAACCCGACCGGTCAACTTTCTTAGTTTCATGAAAAAATATTGTAAAACAAAAGAGATATTAATAATTTTTGTCGATCAGTTGAATATAATCAACGCGTACATATATAGGGGAATGTAAAATCCGTCCTGTCAACTTTTTTTTGTCGAAAAACATTTTCTTTTACTATAAAGTTTATATTTTCATATAATATATTTACTGATCTCGCAGATTTCTTAGTTTAATGAAAACATATTGTAAAACAAAAGAGATAATAACACTTTTTGTCGATCACTTCAATATATGTAAAGCTTACATCAGTGAGTGTGAAATCCGTCCGATTAATTTTTTTTTGCTCAAAATATTTTTAGTATCTCTAACTTCATATGTTTAAAAAATCTATCAAATAACAAAAAAGTTCTCACTATTTATATCTCATCCGGTCAATATCCTGGCACTATCCGGGCAATCGTCCTGTCATTAGTGTAACCCGGTAAAGTGTTTTATTTTATATTTTATTTATTTCATTTTCACAACCAAAATATTTCTGCGATCAGCGATAATAGAAAAAATAAATTTAACAGCATTCTCTTTTATTTTTATTTCCATTTTCGGGAATATACGATCGGCGGGTTTGTAAAACAGATAATTACAGAATGTTTGCCAAAGCCTTTTTCTAGATTATCTTGACCTTTTTGATATTTTACTTTACAATTCTTTACTTGTATTTTCTTTTCAGTTCACCAACCAGCAAATAAATTTTACAAAGATGGGGATGATTGCTCTGAATATTCTTACTGATGTTTTATATGACCTTTTAAAACCTTATAAACCACATCTACGTCCAAGGAGCGATTGTGATATAACTTACTTGTACAGTGAGCTCAGGAAACTTAATAAACATATTCCAACTAATGGTTGGGGAGGGGTATGGAACGCTCTTAAAGTTACAGACATAGCTACTGGAGATGACATTGAGCGCATAAGACTTACAAGGAATGACCTACAACACTCAGGGGAATTTGAACTTGGAGATACACGTTTTAATGAGTTGTGTAACATATTAGGTGATCTTTTAAAACGGTTTGATCAACGTAACAAACCAACAAGACTTTATACAGATCACCTAAATGCAATTTTAACTAAAACTATTTCAGCCGAGGAAGTTAATGAAATATTAGGTAAATATGGTTTATTATTAAACAGTTGAAATTCTTAACCTTTATGAAAACAAAATGTGTTCACAAAGTTCATTATGATTTTATTCATACAGTATAAGCGATGCAAACTTAAGTACATGTATTTAGAGAACAGTTTGTTTTCAGAAAAGTGTTCCATTGCAAGATAATCACTATAGCTTCTTTTTCTACTGATCCAAAAATTTGGTTATCTCTGTATTTTTTTAGTAGAATTTAAAACGGTAATTAAAATTATCTGTGCAGTTGTTAGTTGTGATTTTTCTTGTTTTCTTTTCAGGAATGGGTATTGAAGTTGAAATTATTCCTACACAATAGAGAAATAATTTCATTCGCACGAGTTTTATTGCAAACAGTTATTTACGGACTTTCTTCGAAATACGCATACTACCTACCATACCAAGTTAATGGCAGTGGACTGATCAATTTTGACTAGAAGGCCTCCATCTTTATATTGAGATGTATTGCTACCAATTATAGTCCGTCTTTAACAGTCTCTTCATAGAGTTAAAAAAGAGATGACCCGGATGAAAAATTCACCCGACCTGATTAATCAAAGAGTTTATGAATATAATGACCAAGATGAAAAAGTCAACCACAATGTCGATTCATAGATTTTAGGGATGCATAATGTCTAAGAAGAAATTTTTAATTAAACTGCCGATTCATAGATTTTAGGAATGTATAATGGATTTCACTCTTTTCGTAGAGTTAAAGAGAGAAATGGTTAATATGAAATAGTTGACCAAGATGTCTATTCGTTAAGTTATAGAACATAATGGTCTAGATGAAATAGAGTGCCAGATTTGAAATATTGGACTTAACTTAAAAATTGAACCACTATTTGACTGTCTCCGTATTTTTTAAAGTTTCTCATTACATGCAGCAAATCTGTAGTGTAAATATTGCTAACACCAAATTCGTTATGTACAGAACAATTAATATGTGTTTATAAATATATTTTATACGTATTATTAATAATATGAAATTTCCAGATATAAGAAAATGTATATATTAAAGACACAAAACAAGAAACATTACGGAAAATATCTTGTATATTATTCATTGGAAAGGTATACGATTGAATTATTTGAATGTTTTTGTCCTTTTGTAGACTATTGTTTGTCTTTCGATTTTTTTTACCATGGCTTTGTCAGGTTGTCTCCTACTTATGAATACTTTTAATTGTTTTGTTGTTGGGTTTTTTCTTTTTTTTTTGGAGGGGGGGGGGGGAGGAACAAAAACTATAGTAGAGACAGAGAAGCTGTGAACAGAAAAAACATATCAGGAATACAAGTTCAACAAAAAACGATTTTAGTTATGAACTATATTCTAGTCTAGGATGTGGAAAAGTCACCGTTGTTGAAAATGCACATAGTTCAAGGCTATCAACACAGGCTCTATAGAGTCTCTAATTTGCATTTGATTTGTTTTTTTCTAGAGATTTAAAATCAAACAGGATGGGTTTTTTCCTAAAGAAAAGGGAACCCACATCGTCAGATTTATTGGGTAATTGTTGTTTGCTAAACGGACAGTGGAAACCGGCTGTTTTGGATATTTGATAGATCTTGTACAACTGCAGACACCCCTTATTAGGCAACACTTAATCAGAAAACCTGGATCAAACTTGTATACCTTGGATTCCTTCACCAGAATAAGAATCCTAATGCCACTGAATACTATATCGAAAAGTTTTTTTATTTCAATTATCATACATATAATTGTACGCATGTCAATAATTAACCTTGTTATCGACGACTGTTTAAGGGCATACGATACAGTTTTGATCCCGTATTTACAAGTTGATGAAAATTTGAATATAGGCTATTTTTTACCTGATTTAATCAGATATGTATTCTAATATGACGTGCTTCTTTAGCTTTGTAAAGAAACCATACTTTATTATCCAATAAAATTAGTTTACACATGCGTATATTGACTACGGCAGAAAAATTTATTTTATCAAATTGGTATACGCATTTAATGTATTTCATTAACTTAAGTTAAAGATTCTTTCAAACAGTAAAATGATACACATTTTGTTACTAATACTTGTACATTGACAACAATGTGTTACAATTCGAAATTAACATATTTGACCTAGATACCGCAACGTTCATATTGGCTGTTCTAACTTCAAAACCCCTCCCTCTAAAAAAACACGTTTCATCTATCCTGTTAAAAGGCATGATGTATATAATAATTTCATTGAAACAAATGATCTGACGATAAAAAATAAAATAAAGTGTAGGTTAATTATAACTGTTGTACTAAAATGACAAATTTGTTTCATATTTATGATAAAATGGATTGACCCTAGCAGGGAATCGAACCCCGTTCTCCTATAAAAAAATAAAGGCGTAATTATCAATATACCACCAAGGTTTCCAATCCATTTTACAAATGCAACAAGATTGTCACTCAGTATTAAATTTAATCATCACTTTCAAATACAGCATTTGAAATCGTCACTTTTTTATTTGCTGTTTGACATATTATTTTGACATTTTCACCTAATTAAGATGCACAAAGGCGTGCCCTTTCATCAACTTTACAGGGTGGAGCTACCGCAAGTATAGTCCAAATAATTATGACGTCTGGCAAGGCTATTTTTTTTTCTGGGACGCCGTCGTAGGAAGGCGTCCCAGAAAAAAAAAAATACAAGCCTTGCCAGTTGCCAGACGTCGCAACTATTTGGACCACGATTTGGACTACCGCAAGTATAAATGATGAATCTCTGTCAAAGGGCCCCTTCTGCCAAGTCTCGAATGTCAGCACAACTTTATCAAGGAATCCTCTATCAGATATGAACATATTTACCAATGCTACAATAACCGGCGGAACATTTACAATTAATTTAAGATCGACCTATCCGATTCTCCTTGTGCGTCCACCGCCAATGACAACTGACATGCAAATGTGCGTGTCAGAAATTGACCTCAAAGAAAAAGACATTGAATTATAACTTTTCTGTTATATTGTGACACAAATATTGTTCAAGTTAATAAAGGAGTAGGTCCGGTAAGGGCCGATTTTGGCCTCAAATTTCAGGTTCATCTAACGAAAGTTTTTGAACTCTTTTTAAACACTTAAGTACAGCTCTTTATAAGAACCAGGCAGAGTGCCATATACAGATGATGAACTTCATGGGATTGCAATAGCCGTGCCAACCTGGCTTATGGAAAGGCAAGATAGATATGACACTAACAATTGTAAGAAAATTCTTAATTTCTTATGGCACACATCCGTCTGAGATGTTATTCCACCAGCATAAATCACAAAATTCACCCGTAACATAATATTAACAAACCAATAATTTGGTCAAAGCATTTCTAAACTGAAACTGAAGTGTGATGGACGGGCGGATAGACGGACAGGCAAATTGAACATATTTAAAGTTGGTGGTGATTTAAAAAATAATAATAGTCAATGGGTGATAGCTAATATCGGAAGTCCAGTATAATGGAATCCTCTTAATATATACATGTAGCTATTAACATATCATTAATAACTGCTTTGTTGTACTACTATCCCGCAGTTGGAATTCAGGATCTCTGAGATAGACAAATATAATACATCTGCTAAGTTAGAATTGTGCTAATCCCAGTAAAATAATTATGCTATTACCGGCAAAACTATGAAATCAAAATTATCAAGCAATATAATTGTATCAATAATGAATCATTTCCTACTATGCGTCGTTCTACATATATCTCACATTTTTTAAGTTCATGATTCCAATATCATAATATCTTGTTTTGTGTGTGTGTTGGGAAGGGGTATTCAGCTGAAGCACACTTCTAATCCATCTGAAAACCCCCTCCTCTCCTTTAAGAGACCTGTAAATTGAGGTATCATATTTTAGGATAAATCTTCGAAAAAATTGTTTTGCTTTCCTCAACGTTTTTTTTTTAACCTTTACATGAATTACACCCTTATTTTCTGTATCTGTCTCTGTAACCTTTACAAAAGACTGCATTAATCCCAAGATTTGGAATGAAACCACTAAGCTGAGAATGTCTGCATAAATACAAGATTAAAAACAGTAATAATTTGAAGACAAATTCCAACACATTCAATAAACTGCAACACTAGAAACAGCGCAGTACATACCAATCTTATTTTTCTTTGTAATTATCAATGCTTTTTAATCCCAACAAGTTGTAAACATTCATGAATACAAGACTTTAGTGTCCCCTGTGAAATAAAAGAATAAATTTCCAATGTCCCACTCTTTGTGCACACATTTGATCGATTCAAAGTACAAGGACGGGCAAAAACTAAAATAAACACTTTTATGACCGTGCCGCAATTTTTTTGTTTTAGAGGGTGAAGGGGGGGGGGGGGGGGGGGGGTTATAGTAGCTTTAACCCATGTTTGTCAGTACATTAGTCGTCACAAAGTTGGTTTCCATTTTATAATTTTAGTTTGCCTCAATCAAATCTTATGAAACATGTATACACAGAGAGATCAAGTTTGAATTTTGTTGGTGTCACTGTAAATGTTAACTGTATAATTTGCCTAATATGGCCTGGTTAACTAAATAAATTTCTAAAAGTGACCATTTGATCTTAGGACTGAGAACCTTTTTGGAGCCCTCTTTTTGTCATACATACAATATTATATTTTTCGACTTTATGTAGATTTTTTTTTATCTTTTCTGTTAATTTAAAAAAGAAGATGTGGTATAATTGTTAATGAGATGGTTACACGCCATTATTCCGACAGCCCATTACATGTAGTCTGACAACCCATTAGTCCGACAACCCATTGGTCCGACAGCCCATTGGTCCAACAGCCCATTGGTCCGACAACCCATTAGTTCAACAACCCAATACTCCAACAACCCATTAGTTCAACACTTATCAAGTCAAGCATAAGGGTAACAGGATAAAAGAAAATTGTCTGTCTGTATTATTACGTTTAGATATACGATAAAGTAACATGTTTTTAAAGAAATAACTCTGTATATATAACATAAGGCTTAGGTAGTTCGAATACTTTCTATATACTCAATTCGAAATCTGTATATAGAATAAAACAGAACAGAATATTTCATTTTTCCAAATTAAAGGGTCTATAAAGAGCATATTAACAACCAGTGGTGGTGCGAACTACTGATGATACAATGTACCCCGCCCAAATATTTCGTTGTTAAGTTGTGAATCTGAAAAATCATCACGCAGTATAGCTGACTAATATAAACCCTGAAACCAAATTTCAAAAATCATTGTATTGTAGTCCCTCAGAAAAATATTTTTTTAACTTGGCAGTCATGTGAAAAGTTTTCAGTAAACAGGAAGTGGTTGAGTAATGAATCTGAAAACTTATCACAAGATATAGCCGACTTCAATAAACCTTTTAGAAATCCTTATAATAAAGTTCATGAAAAAAATGCAACGAAAATATTCATGGGAGGGAGGGATGAACTGACGGATGAATGGTTGGAAGGACGGACAAACAGAGGTAAACCAGTATACCCCACTTTTTTAAGCGGCGGTATAATGATTGGATCAACATAAAGACTTTACAACAATAATAATATGATATAATATAAACCTTCATAGCACCATAAGCCTCAGTCACAATCGGAGCCAAAACAAAATAGAAAAAAAACAACTATATATATCAAATAACAGTCAGTATCAAGACATGCACTACATTATTCAAAAGAACTATTGTTTAACAATACAATCGTCAGTATCCCCCATAATAGTAAAGTTTTTTTGTGTTAACATCGAGATGTGCTAGAAATGTGCTGAAAGAGTTCCTCCCTCAAATCATTATGAAGTAAGCATTCGATTGAAAAATGACGCTCATCCTCAACTCTATCAGCTGTACATTACGAGTGTCTGGCATTTTTCAATTCTTAATGTAATGGGTGAGCACCGATTCTTAAGTAATATATGCACTACCTTTCTTAAAATCTACGGAAGCGTATTAGCACCAAACATTTTTTTAATTTTTTCTTCCAATGTTTGCGTTACAACGCAAACCTTTGCGAAATAACGCAAACCTTAAATTGTTTTAGCTTATTTCGTATTTATGATTCAAAGGAAACAGTAGTTATTAATAGATTGCAAAGTAAAATCCTTGAATAATTATATCATATATCATTGACTTCAATAATGAGCAGAATTATATAAGAAAATGTGGTATGAATGCCAATAAGAAAACTCTCTATCTAAGTCACTATTCCTAAAAGTAAACCATCATAGGCCAAAGTACGGTCTTCAACACGGAACATTAGCTTTCACTGAACAAGAAACTATAAAGGCCCCCAGAAACGATATCCTTGTTACTACTAGTATATATACTATAAAGAAAATTGAGTAAATTGAGGTTATACGGAAGAACAAAAATCAACCCTGCTAATATAACTATAACCGAATATAAATATACTTCCAAAGTAAGCTCTCGTTTGAGAACTGTGTAAAGTAGTTTTGCAATAAATATATAGAATGAAGATATTTTTATTAATAAAATCATGTTCTATCTATTCAAATTGCTACCCAAGCATCTTAAAAAGAATACTTTATTATATTGAAATGAAAATTCAATGACTTTTTATCAAAGAATCTTGATCATATTCTGAGATTTAAAAAAATTGTTTCCTTATTAAAAACTCATTTTAAAGCAGAGAGATAATTTGACTTGGAGTTTCACAATTGTATGACATTATTTTGGATCTTTCAATTTAAATATAAGTGAATATCGATAGCGGATTAATAAAGGAATCAAAAGAGTAAACAAATATACAGATCAATGTGCTTGTTTTCGAGATATTAGCCATTGAAATTTTGGCGGGAAAACATTCTCTCTTGACTTTTCATAGCTTTATCATTGATAAGTTTACATTCTCATAAACTATCAAGGAATAATTTAAATTGTATAAGACTTTTACAGATGGCTTATCATTATGTACATGTAAAAGATTTATAAAAAGATAAATGGGGGTCAATGCCATTTATTTTTAAGGCATTCAAATGAATAAAACCTGAGGTTTCTGAAAAATCTGACAAAAATCCCCCAAAATGACAAGCGAACTACAAAGTACCTTAACTAAGATTTGAAGCTAAAACCATGTAATAGATTATCAATCTTATATATGAAATTTCTGAAAAAAAAATGATTCTATTTATAATCAGGCTCTCCGACCAAACATAATCTTTTCAAGAATCTACATGTATGATATTTAAAAAAAAAAAACCTACCCTCCCTTTTTTCTAACCTTCCAACCCCAATATTACATTATATATTACATTTGTTGAGCCTTATGAAAAGAACAGGAAGGGCTGTAAGTGAAGCAAAGCATGCAGTCATATTCCAATTTGAAAATAAACACCCTCTATTTATGTATTTTTTTACATAAATTTCTATTTATCCAATTTCAGAGTGGATGTTGCTATGGATAATATGTGTTTCCGTGGTAACAATTGAAGTCAACAACACTTGACGATTGTAATTTAAAGTTTGCGTTAGCTTTTATGTATTTTTCTTATCGGTTATAAAACAATTCAGGACATTTAAGCTCTTAAACTACAATATTCTGCAAATAAAAACTCCGTTTCCAAGGAAAAAATCGGTTGCTATGGTGACAAAACTAAAAAAAATCCCACGCATTTCACTATTTAATTTGATAAAGAAGTATCCAAACTTCATAACTACAGTGCTAACTATTCTGTACACATTTGCACTTTTCTGAAAAACACCAGAGAAAATTTGATAATTCAGCAAAAATCCCAATTTCAGAAAAGTTGAAAATATGCATTTTTTCACAAAATTTTTCAAAAAATTTACAAATTTGGTTGACATGCAATCTTCACTAAAATGAAGCTTAGACGATGTTCTATCAATGTTACAAATGAAAATTAATGAAAAATGCATGATTCTATTCATAATCAGGCTCTGAATTGTGGTGATTTAGCTGGTTTTTGACAGATTTTACCACGCTTAACAACCAAAAAATTGTGTGTCCGTTACCATGGCAACCACTCATATTTTCCCACTCAAAATTATTTTTTGAGCAGGATTCATTTATTGATACTACTAGGCCAATTATAGAAAAAATCTGAAACCATCATGTATCGCACTCTGCCTGGTTCTTACAAAGAGCTGTACTTAAGTGTCTATTTCAATTGATTCGATTAATTTATGTGAAAGATTTTTACTGATTTAGTCATAAAAAACGCTCTAATTTAAGCTTAAATACGAAAAATCTATCAAATATGCCAAAAAACGTCACTTTTCAGATAGTTTTTGTCAAAAATGAAAGTGGCCGCATCCGTGTTCATCCTCAACCTTTATATATGTTTTGTATTATCATCAAATACAACTTATATTTCAATATTATGAATGAACACGAATGCGGCCACTTTCATTTTAGACGGAAACAGTCTAAATATTAACCAAAATGGTAAAATTTTGAAGATTTCAGTAATTTAGCATGACTTAATGATGCTAGAACGCGATATTTGTGCATTGTACTGTCAAATACAGCTCATATTTATGTGGCAGAAGCATTTTTCTTTCCAAAATATAGCTTAAAGATTACATTTTCACAATTTTCTAAAACTACTATATTTTGGGGCCAAAAAGGGGTCTTACTGAACCTACTCCTTTGTTAATTTCTGTTTCAATTTTGAATTTTAGAAACCTACAACTTTGCGAAATTAAATTGGTTTGAACTACAAATGTAGTTGGATAAAAATTGACAGCGAAGTTGATAGAAGAGCCTACACAAAGACTGTACACTTATACACAGCGAACATAGAAATTACCGTAATTGTCCTAATCAAAATCGAAATAATTGATGCCAGCTATACTTTATTGTAGTTTAAACATGTATAGGCATTATATTCGTGATTATTTTTGCCAGAGCGATAAAAATTATAATTATATTTTAAAAATTTATGCAATTTTTGGTTCAAAAATAACTCATATTTATCAAATGATCTTTAGACAGTTATTTGAATAAAATTATGAATACGGTTGATATTCGAATATCTCATTAAGAAAACAATTCTGAAATTAATAATAGGAACCATGATATACCCATTTCTAGAATAAAAAACAAACTCAAGGTACTCGCAGAGCGGTTTGTGTTCGTACCGGCAGACAAGGCAGCAAATAATGTAGTGGTGGTGTGACGCATATACTACACGAAAGTTCTTCAAAACGAAATTATCAATTCCTCTACATTCAGGTCAGTGCGCACCACAGAGAGTCAAATCGTTTACAAGCATACTACTGCCACTGCCCAGCTTAAAGCATCTTCCGAACATTTGAAAGTCCCTACCATGTACTGGTTACCGAAATTACACAAAAAACCATTTAAATTCCGTTTCATATCCGCTTCCAGTAAGTGTTCTACTACTAATCTATCAGTGCTTCTAACCACCTCCCTTACTACTATCAAAGAACTGGTTATTAACTTTTGTAATAAAGCTTATGAAAATAATGGTATTAATTATTTTTGGAGTGTTAAAAATTCTTTAGAAGTTTTAGATAAAATACATGCTTTCAATGGTCCTTACAATTCTGTTGACAGTTATGATTTTTCTACTCTGTACACTACACTTCCACACAATCTTATACAGAAAAAGTTTTTGTATTTGATAAAATGGTCTTTCGAAAAATCTCATTGTAATTTTATTTGCTGTAACTCGTTTAAGGCCTTTTTCTGTAACGAAAAAGGAAAGTATGCTAGATACACTTACTGGAAATGTGAGGATATGATTGAAGCTTTAAACTTTCTGCTTGATAACATTTATGTACGTTTCGGCGATAAAGTGTATCGTCAGGTAGTAGGTATTCCTATGGGCACCAACTGTGCCCCTTTAATAGCAGATTTATTTCTATATTGCTATGAATCTCAGTTTATGACCAAACTCAGTAAAGACCCATCATTGTTACATTTGGTTGATACATTCAAAAATACCTACCGTTATCTGGATGATATTTTTTCGTTGAATAATCCAGAGTTCTCTAAATATACTTCAGAAATTTACCCAAACGAACTTTCTTTAACTAAATCTAACATAAACAGCAGCAGTTGTCCTTTTCTAGATTTAGACATTTCAATTTCAAACGGGAAACTTCACACTAAAATTTACGACAAAAGAGACGATTTTTCATTTCCTATTGTTAATTTTCCTTTTTTAGACGGCGATGTGCCTTTGGCTCCATCATACGGTGTTTATATATCGCAACTCGTTCGGTTTGCCCGTGTGTGTTCTGATGTCATAGATTTTAACGAACGTAATCAATGCATCACTGGTAAATTGTTGTGTCAGGGATTTCGATACCATAAATTACTGAAAACTTTTACTAAATTCTTTCATAGATACAAAGATTTGATTAGTAAATTTGGCTATACCTGTAGAAAGCTTATTAAAAATGGTATTTCACATCCTAAATTTTATGGTAATATTGTACTTAAAGCGAGGAAATCACTATGTGATCCTTGTAAACTCATCGAACCTTTAAACAAACTTATAAGTAAGGGTTATCGTACCAATATTGTAATAAGATCTCTGAATATAGTTCACATTGGCACTAATATTGATATTGTCATTAGCAAATTAAAACATAACTAAATTTCATTATCTTTTGAGGCGAGATGTATAAAGACACAGACACGTTAACTTTTATTTCTATAGAAGTCGCTCTTCACTATACTACTACCTGTCGATACATTTATTTTTGGCATTGCACAAGTCATGTCTTTGACTATTAATGACGTTAAAATACTAAATCCCTGTGATGTGTTTTAGTCGATTTTAGTCTCTGATGCATGATTTTTTATTATTAATTGGTTTTGGCTTTTAACTAGCTGTCAGTAACTGCGAGTACTCTCAAATCGTATTTTCTTGTTAATTCGACCTGTTGATACTGTTTATAATGCTTTTTTGTTATTTTTATTTATATGGATCTTGTCTGTACACCAGCTTTGATTATTTGTAATATCTTCAATTTTTCACTTATTCTTACAACATTTGTATAAACTTCAAGATTATAAAAAAAAACGGTTTTTTTCTAAAGTGAACATTGATTGGTTAAATATTTCTCAGTCATGTCCTGTTTTTGAATTTGTTTGTTAGCTTTTTGGTCATGAATGTTTGTCTCTAATATTTAATTAACTGTGCATTTGTATTCAGATATCGCAGATCAAATTTATTCGTTCATTGTTTAATCATACGTTTTTTGATTGAGTTAAGTCTGCCAATTGATATTTTATCGTATGTTTTTCTTTGTTGTGATGTTATGCTATTGTTTCAGAAAAAGGGAGAAGGTTTGGATCCATTAAAACGTTTAATCCCGCTGCAAATGTTTGCACCTGTCCTAAGTCAGGAATCTGATGTACAGTAGTTGTCGTTTGTTTATGTAATATATACGTGTTTCTCGTTTCTCGTTTTGTTTATATAGATTAGACCGTTGGTTTTCCCGTTTGAATGGTTTTACACTAGTAATTTTGGGGCCCTTTATAGCTTGTTGTTCGGTGTGAGCTAAGGCTCCGTGTTGAAGGCCGTACTTTAACCTATAATGGTTTACTTTTTAAATTGTTATTTGTATGGAGAGTTGTCTCATTGGCACTCACACCACATCTTCCTATATCTATGAATTGATTAAAAAAAAATGTTTTGCTGTATATTTATCAAAGTTAAAAAAAATTGCACTATTTACAGTTTTATAAAATTTGGTCCACATAATCTCCCTGCAAATTGATTCAAAATGTCGGTTTAAAAAAATGGGAGTCCATGCACTCGTTTTCAAATTAAATCAGTTTGAATGATAAAAATCAGTCGAAAAATGCATCTTTTCCCGATATGTCACAGTTTGACGTGGCGAAACTCACATTTTACGTTATAGTGTGTGATAACATTGTGTGAGGGAATTCGACGTTTGATGTACCACTGTTCACTCCAGTGCAATTTATGACAATACCACTGCATCAATCAGAATTATTTTTTTGCAGTGTTTTAAGAAATGATTTTGCTTTGTTGTCGCGTATTATTTGTGAAACATTCAATGTTTTAAAAAGGCGAATTTTCTTTATAAAGTCAATGATTATTTTGACTTTTGAAGGCCAAACTTTCTACAGCCTTAAATACGCTAATGAAAGATCCAAAAACTATACCAATACATAACGACATGATTATGAAATTATAACAAATCTATTGGTTAACAAATTTTTACTCGTTATTGCAAAATAATGAACTTAATATATCTGACATTTTCTCCCTACCCAGTTTACCCCTATACATTTTTATGATGTGGACTGGTCATTGTTATTGAATCGTAGGCAATTTGATTGGATTAAGTTGTTATTAGTTTACCTTCAAACTTGTTTGTGTTTTTCATACATGACTATTGATTAATTAGAACGTGCATGAATGTGACCGGTAACTAAAATGACCTTCAAACTGGACACTGGACGAGTCAATATTATGTTTTATCAATGAAAGTTAAGGTATGAAAGGTAAGAATTGCCACTTATTCGATTTTCACAAACTTTTTGGAATATACAGTTGGAAAGGTTATTTTTTAAAAGCCTATTGTGAAGAGTAAAGAGAAAGTTTACAAATAATACGTTTTGTTCCATTAAACAAGTCATTTTCGTAAGAGAAATACCGAAATATATTTTACGCACGACTACGGCAGGTAAAATTATTATTTATCATAATAAAAAAAAAGCATTTTTCAGTCTCATTGGAATATGTTGAGTACAATTAATCCCAAACTTACGAAGTAAGTAACTAAAGTCAAAATATGTCCGATCTGCCTATTTCTGCACATCAAAAGTCAATACGATCGTTTTAAAGTCAATTTCGTCTACCTCACAAAATCTTGTTAGGCACTATAGCAACGTCATTACCTCCTCTGTAACTGTAGTGTATGCCCTTATGACGTTACACACGAAAGTTTGGATCCTCTTCTAAAACCGTAACAAAATGTTTTCAACGACGTTTACGATACGATCATCACTAATATCGCAAAAATGTCTTCATTTGTATCAGAAACCAGACTCAAGTTAACAATAAGAAAACGCGCCAACATGATCATGCCTAAAAACCGAAGACTTGCAATAACACGAAACGTACTTTTAAAAATTTCCAGTAGGAAGATGAAGTGTAATTCCATTTAAACACATACAAAGTTTAATTATTTATTCGTGTATTAAATACAACTTTTTTTAAAGCCGGGAATCTAAAAAACGTTTTAGCTATTAACCCTTTCTCCTTTCTCTTTGATAAGGGATGGGTTATTATCTGTATAATAATACTAACAATTGATAACAATAGGTTACAATAAACTAGTGTAGCGATA
This sequence comes from Mytilus edulis, assembly GCA_019925275.1. Classification (NCBI taxonomy): domain Eukaryota; kingdom Metazoa; phylum Mollusca; class Bivalvia; order Mytilida; family Mytilidae; genus Mytilus; species Mytilus edulis. The sequence goes on along the minus strand of CM034362.1, from coordinate 3,489,995 downwards.
CAATTAGATCTTCAAGCTTATAGAAATTATTCGATTGAAAAGAAAAGCTGATAACCATTATATTCACTTTTCGCCTAAGAACTAGCTAGTTCAGGTAATTATTCAAAAGTAAATAGTCACTCTTTTAATTTATTTATTACATTCTTATAAGAAAAGCAATAAGTGTAAGAACGACACACGTTAAATAGAACGAAAACGATATGACATAAAACATTTGGTTAATCTAAACCAAAAATTATTTAGATTCAAGCCTATGTAAAATAACTATAATCCGTAAACATTTCCCTACGATGGGGTATAGGGTGACCCTACCATCCTCCTTCTTTCCGTCATAAGATTTTCCCTACGGCAAAGCTTATTTGCTCACAAATTACAAATGATAGGCACTTGCCCAAGGTTGCCTGGGCCCAAAAACTCAGGTGGATAAAGTTACGGAATTTTTTATTTTTAGGTCCAAAGTTGGAGTCGGGTGACCCTACCATCCCCCTAATTCAATTCATAGAAAAGTCCCTACGGCAAAGCTTCTGTCCACACTAAGTACACTCGATAGACAATTGCCTAAGCTTGCCTGGATCTAAAGATCCAGGTATGTAAAGTTACGGAACTTTTTTTTAGGTCCAAAGTTTGGGTCGGGTGACCCTACCATCCCCCTTATTTAATTCCTAACAAAGTCCCTACGGCAAAGCTTTTGTCCACACTAGGTACACTCGATAAGCAATTGCCTAAGCTTGCCTGGATCCAAAGATCCAGGTGGGTAAGGTTACGGAACTTTTTGTTTTAGGTCCATAGTTTCGGTCGGGTGACCCTACCATCCCCCTTATTTAATTCATAGCAAAGTCCCTACGGCAAAGCTCTTGTCCACACTAGGTTCACTCGATAGGCAATTGCCTAAGCTTGCCTGGACCCAAAGATTTAGGTGGGTAAAGTTACGGAACTTTTTTTTGAGGTCCAAAGTTGGGGTCGGGTGACCCTACCATCCACCTTATTTAATTCATAGTAAAGTCCCTACGGCAAAGCTTTTGTCCACACTAAGTACACTCGATAGGCAATTGCCTAAGCTTGCCTGGACCCAAAGATCCAGGTGGGTAAATTCACGGAACTTTTTTTTTAGGTACATAGTTGGGGTCGGGTGACCGTACCATCCTCCTTAGGTACACACGATAGGCAATTGCCTAAACTTCCCTTGGCCCAAAAATCCAGGTGGGTAAAGTTACGAAACTTTTTTTTTAAGGTCAAAAGTTGGGTCGGGTGACCCTACCATCCCCCTTATTTGATTCATAGCAAAGTCCCTACGGCAAAGATTTTGTCCACACTAGGTACACTCGATAAGCAATTGCCTAAGCTTGCCTGGACCCAAAAATCCAGGTGGATAAAGTTACGGAACTTTTTATTTTTAGGTCCAAAGTTGGAGTCGGGTGACCCTACCATCCCCCTTATTCAATTCATAGAAAAGTCCCTACGGCAAAGCTTTTGTCCACACTAAGTACACTCGATAGACAATTGCCTAAGCTTGCCTGGATCTAAAGATCCAGGTATGTAAAGTTACTGAACTTTTTGTTTTAGGTCCATAGTTTCGGTCGGGTGACCCTACCATCCCTCTTATTTAATTCATAGCAAAGTCCCTACGGCAAAGCTCTTGTCCACACTAGGTTCACTCGATAGGCAATTGCCTAAGCTTGCCTGGACCCAAAGATTTAGGTGGGTAAAGTTACGGAACTTTTTTTGAGGTCCAAAGTTGGGGTCGGGTGACCCTACCATCCACCTTATTTAATTCATAGTAAATTCCCTACGGCAAAGCTTTTGTCCACACTAAGTACACTCGATAGGCAATTGCCTAAGCTTGCCTGGACCCAAAGATCCAGGTGGGTAAATTCACGAAATTTTTTTTTTAGGTACATAGTTGGGGTCGGGTGACCCTACCATCCTCCTTATTTAATTCATAGCAAAGTCCCTACGGCAAAACTTGTGTCCACACTAGGTACACACGATAGGCAATTGCCTAAAATTCCCTTGGCCCAAAAATCCAGGTGGGTAAAGTTACGAAACTTTTTTTTTAAGGTCAAAAGTTGGGGTCGGGTGACCCTACCATTCCCCTTTATTAAATGCATAGCAAAGTCCCTACGGCAAAGCTTTTGTCCACACTAGGTACACTCGATAGGTAATTACCTAAACTTCCCTGGGCCCAAAGATCCAGGTGGGTAAAGTTACGGAACTTTTTATTTTGAGGTCCAAAGTTGGGGTCGGGTGACCCTACCATTCCCTTATTTGATTCATAGCAAAGTCCCTACGGCAAAGCTTTTGTCCACACTAGGTACACTCGATAAGCAATTGCCTAAGCTTGCCTGGACCCAAAAATCCAGGTGGATAAAGTTACGGAACTTTTTATTTTTAGGTCCAAAGTTGGAGTCGGGTGACCCTACCCTCCCCCTTATTCAATTTATAGAAAAGTCCCTACGGCAAAGCTTTTGTCCACACTAAGTACACTCGATAGACAATTGCCTAAGCTTGCCTGGATCTAAAGATCCAGGTATGTAAAGTTACGGAACTTTTTTTTAGGTCCAAAGTTTGGGTCGGGTGACCCTACCATCCCCCTTATTTAATTCCTAACAAAGTCCCTACGGCAAAGCTTTTGTCCACACTAGGTACACTCGATAAGCAATTGCCTAAGCTTGCCTGGATCCAAAGATCCAGGTGGGTAAGGTTACGGAACTTTTTGTTTTAGGTCCATAGTTTCGGTCGGGTGACCCTACCATCCCCCTTATTTAATTCATAGCAAAGTCCCTACGGCAAAGCTCTTGTCCACACTAGGTTCACTCGATAGGCAATTACCTAAGCTTGCCTGGACCCAAAGATTTAGGTGGGTAAAGTTACGGAACTTTTTTTTGAGGTCCAAAGTTGGGGTCGGGTGACCCTACCATCCACCTTATTTAATTCATAGTAAAGTCCCTACGGCAAAGCTTTTGTCCACACTATAGTCGCCGTCAGCTGAAATTTGTAGCGGTTATCGGTAAAAATAATCTAAACTATCAATCTCGTTCACTGGAGATATAGTTTTTCACATTCCATTCATAAATCGCAAAAAGAAAAACCACTACTGACCTACCTTTTAAGTGATCGCACTGTAATAATCCTGACCTTCACTTTTTCATAGACGATTTTGAATGGTGGAATCAGCCATTGTTTTTACCGGAAGTGTTTCCGTGGAGTTCAATTTCATAAAATTTGCATAAAGCGCGGGAAACCTTATCACATCAATGAAAGGAACATTTCAGGAAACTGCGTACAGTGACGAAGGTCATATGTAAACAAATGATCCTCATAGAAACGAAGATGGCGGAATAACAATGGAAAATATTCTGCAAAATGTGAAGGTCAGGATTATTACAGTATGATCACTTAAAAGGTAGGTCAGTAGTGGTTTTTCTTTTTGCGATTTATGAATGGCATGTGAAAAACTATATCTCGAGTGAACGCGATTGATATTTTAGATTATTTTTACCGATAACCTCTATGAATTTCAGCTGACGGCGACTATAAGTACACTCGATAGGCAATTGCCTAAGCTTGCCTGGACCAAAGATCCAGGTGTGTAAATTCACGGAACTTTTTTTTTAGGTACATAGTTGGGGTCGGGTGACCGTACCATCCTCCTTATTTAATTCATAGCAAAGTCCCTACGGCAAAACTTGTGTCCACACTACATTTGTAGGTACACACGATAGGCAATTGCCTAAACTTCCCTTGGCCCAAAAATCCAGGTGGGTAAAGTTACGAAACTTTTTTTTTTAGGTCAAAAGTTGGGGTCGGGTGACCCTACCATCCTCCTTATTTAATGCATAGCAAAGTCCCTACGGCAAAGCTTTTGTCCACACTAGGTACACTCGATAGGTAATTACCTAAACTTCCTGGGCCCAAAGATCCAGGTGGGTAAAGTTACGGAACTTTTTATTTTGAGGTCCAAAGTTGGGGTCGGGTGACCCTACCATCCCCCTTATTTAATTCATAGCAAAGTCCCTACGGCAAAGCTTTTGTCCACACTAGGTACACTCGATAAGCAATTGCCTAAGCTTGCCTGGACCCAAAAATCCAGGTGGGTAAAGTTACGGAGCTTTTTTTTTAGGTCCAAAGTTAGGGTCGGATGACCCTACCATCCCCCTTATAGAAAAATCCATATGGCAAAGCTTTAATTCCTGAAAATAAATCTGTATATGTGCGAGAACGCTCCGAACAACATCAGATACTTATACAATTTAAGGCACAAAGTTGTCCTGATTAGATGATGCATTTGAGTCAATCATATCCAAGATAAATCAATATAGGCAAAATCGGCAATGTTGACATGATATTGTATCGATATTGATGTTGGCTTCAAACATCCATGACACAACAAGACATACCCAGATGTGAATATCAACAATGTTGACATGATAGGAAATTTTCATAAGACATCTATGACAAACTCAGACATACCAGTTGTCGATATCGACGATATCGACATAGTCGAAAAGATTACGATTTGATATCGATGCTAGCTCTATACATCCATCACATAACCATAATTCGATATTGCAAGAATGCTTGATATTTGTAGATCCATCAAAGTGGAATGAAAATGTGTACCACCATATTCTGGCAATCGACGCACAGTGATATCTGGTCAGACCATTCAGTAAGCAAATCACAGTGATCATATGCGAACTAGGGTTAGGATAAGACACAGATCAGCTTACAGAGATAGAACACCTCACGGAAGGAGAAGAGATCAACCTGAAAAATCCAACAGTCAGAAGAGAAATGTTACAACCAAGGAAGGAACATATTAAGTAGTCAACTAGTGCAGACAAGGTGATATGGAAAGCTTCCGATGATGATCTCGAAAACATCTTAAAAGCAATATTAGCAGGAAAAGGTAAGAGCAGTTACGTCCATTATTTACTTCGTAGGAAAGGAGATATATTGGATTGATTACATCTGGGAAAGGAGAAAGAACAGAACGTCAGAGTAACCGCAGACATTAGAAGAAAAAGGAACTGAGTTTTCCGTGTCAAAAAATGAAGTTAAAGAAGAAAAAATAGTGACGTTGGTTTGGCGTAATAAGAAGTGTCAGCAGCGTTGACTTATACAATGCAGTGACTAAACAGCAATTACCACTCACTTAATGCGTGGACACGACAGGTCATGATGTAGAGGAACAGCAAAGATGCCAAAGTTAGAGAAGCCAAAGTGAAGATCCGGACAAGAAGAAAGCAGGAAGCAGGAAGTTCGACAGATAAAATTATAGAGCAGGAATAGCAAGGCTGAAGTCATGAAGCAGCAAGGTAGATGGTTTATTTGGCAAGGAACTAGAAGCGGGGCCTTTTGCCTGGAGCGATATTTGGAGTACGGAGGGATACCGTTTCAGCTTCAATCTGAGATCAGTGTATGATGTAATACCAAGTCAATCGAATCCCTATGGATAGGGGTTGATAGATGATTCAATGTGCACCTTTTGCAAAGACGAACCAGCATCTCTACAACATGTGTTGTCGTCATCTTGTCAAGTGGCACTGAAAATTTTAAGGAACACATGGAGACATGCTATAGTGCACTGAACACATTAGCAGCGAGGATGTACTTCATCAGGAGGAAGAAGAAAAAGGTAAAAATAACACATCACTTTTGAGAGCATGTCAGCACACCTGCAGGCCATGCAAGAGCAACAGACTGGAAGTTTACTACAGGTATCCAGCAATGTAAGAGCTTGCTTGCAGCAATAGCAGCAACATCGCTAAGACCAGATATGGTTTTATGGTCACAGGGAACTGTTCAGACAGTCTTGCTGGAACTGACAGTCCTTTGTAAAGAAAGGATGTATGAGTTACACGAAAAAAAGAGGGTAAAATTCCAGCAGCTTGTATCAAATTGCCAACAGCAGGGATGGAGAACTTGGTGCTCTGTTATTGAAGAAGTGTGCAGGGGGGTTAGCGGAATAGACAATATGACAAGCTCTCAGAACCTTAGGATTGGGAGCTGCAGATAGTGGATGTTTATTTCAGAATTGTATAGACAAGTGGAAGTGTCATCATAGTGAAGATAGGGGAGAGATATGAGATCTATAAAAGTGACAATTAAAGATATTAAATGATTTGAAGACATTTAGTGAAAATAATGAACTAATGATAGAAGAGACTTTATAACAGCTCTGGTGAAAGCATCATTCCGTGACAGTGCAAAAGTTACATCAGCCGACATATCGGGTGCAGCGTAGGTCATCCAGTTTCAGAGTCAGACTGAGCCGGCACACCTCTGGATGTTGGTGTTGAGTAGCGCCGAAACAGCCGATGATGGAGGCTGCACCTGATAGTCCCCTGATAAAGGAACTGGATCATCATTGTTACGATGTTTACAAGGTTAAAAAATATATGATTCTTGAAGTGCATTTTGTTGATAGACATTATTAGACTAGTTAAAAACTTCTAGGAGATCGTGCTTTGCAGTGTTTGCAATTCTTTCTAAGTATCGTGAATCAAGAATAGTAAAACTGTGGACCAAACATGTCCTTAGATCAACATCCAAACAACTACTTGATTCCTTCCACAACTCTGCAATATCAAAAAGCACGACAAATTCCACCAGATGTATGCTTGTTTTCTGCTTGTTATTTTTCTTTCACATAACTTATTAGCATCATCTTTGTGTTTATTTTTACTTTTTGAAACATTAACTATGTTTAATGTCAAGATGTTTCCTGTTGTAGACAAAATCTACATTTGCATAAAATGTTTGTGAAGTGACCATATTAAGGGCGTTCGCTTGTCATGTTTTGGAATTTTTGTCAGAATTTCTGGTTTTATCCATTTGAATGCACCATCACATTTTGCTCATTGATCCCCATTTTTCTTTATATAAATCTTAAACATGTATCATTATAAGCCATCTGTAAAAGTCTTATAAAATCGTTGAGATGATTTATAATTAATTATAATAAAACAAAAAATTAGTCCTGATTGTATGTTATTCATTTAATATGAGCTTGTGCTGTTTCCTTTCTACTATTTTTACAGATGTAAATTGTTTATTTAATGAGCTTGTGTGGTTTCCTTTCTACTATTCAATTAAGAAAAGCTATGACCCAAACTACACTAAAAAAGTCATTGTCTACTTTAAAAGTCTTGTTCAGTCCTGGAACGGTTTGGAATGTCACTGTTCTGCTTGCAGATAATTCTTAAACTGTTTTATTATTTATGCTGCTTTTGGTTGCTCTGGTCAAGCATGTTTTTACTTCATTCTAAATTTGTTGATTATTTTTATTGCATGCTATGTATGTGAGATTCAACTTTGTATTACAGGTTGTTTTATATGTCAAAATGCACTGTTTTTATGTTATTTATATGTTTTTATATTCGGTCAAAAGCTCCTTAGAGCTTGTGTTGCTTATTTGTACTCATGCCGAATCAAAATAAAGTTTTCTTATATCTTATTCTTATCTTATCTTATAGGATTGACATAGCAGACTGTCCCACTCAGAGGACAGGCTGTACCAGGTCGCACTGTCTGGTAGTGACAGACTGTCCCACTCGGAGGACAACTTGTACCTGGCTGCACTGTCTAGTAGTAACAGACTGTCCCATTCGGAGGACAAGCTGTACCAGCCATACTGTCTTAAAGTGACACATCGTCCCATCTTGATGACAGGCTGTTCTATTGTATTATAGTTGTATATATATTTGTCTGTTGTAACTTTATTTCGACAAAGAGTCAGTGTGTATATTTTAGTTCATTGTGCATAACGTAGATAGTTGTATTTTTTAGTATTGCCGTATTGTTTGTGGACAACTTGGATCCAAGTATTGACTGGAACGGACGTTTCGAATATAAACGCCTGGTTACACGTTACATATTTGGTGGCTAGCGGTTGGGATTCAAGTTGTCTATCATATACTATTTGATTGATTTATCGTCATTTAATTTATTGTCAGTTAACATCAATGTTTACTTTACTTAAAAGATTAAAGTGAATCAACCGTGAGGCATAGTTGTAAGTCACGGCTGAGTTGTAACACGAGTGTATTATTTAATAAAAATTGTTTCATTTTGATTACACTGTATTGCAATAAATATGTCGAATATTGACGATCAGATTGCTGAAATTAGTAGGCAAATACAGGCGCTTAGTGAAAACACAATACAACGTGGGCAAAGTTTTATATCATCTACATCTAAAGATCAGGATGTACGTCCGAAGGTTGTTGAAAGTAAAGATCGATATTTCCATCATAAACAGGAATTAACGAAAAATTAAAGTACTGCTCATACTGTTTGCTCTGGTTCGAATGATGTGAAAATCAAACCATCAAAATATGATGGCACTACTCCATGGATGGATTACTTATCACATTTTGAGATTTGTGCCCTAGTAAATGAGTGGTCTGAACACCAAAAAGGTTTGTACTTGGCCGTGTCACTGATTGGACAGGCTCAAGCAGTCCTTGGTGATTTACCAAAGGAAAAGAGACAAATATTTTCAGACCTAGTTAATGCACTTGAGGAACGATTTGCTCCTTCAAGTCAAACTGAACTACACCGGGTTCAATTTAAAGAATGTCGTCAAAAAGCAAGTGACACTTTGCCGGGGTTAGGTCAGTCAGTTCGAAGACTTTCTAATCTGGCATACCCGACTGCTCCGTTAGAATTAAGGGACACGCTCGCCAAAGAACAATTTATAGATGCGTTAGTAGACTCTGAAATGAGACTGAGAATTAAACAGTCTCGTCCAAAAGGTCTTAACGATGCTATACGATTGGCAGTTGAACTTGAAGCTTATAACACGGCTGAGGGCAAAGCACTGAACAGTATGGGTCATGTACGACATACTACTAGTGACAAACAGACAGAAACACCTTATAGTCCTGTTACGGCTGTATCTATAGGACAAATGACGACATGGATGCAGACGATTGAGAATAATTTACTGACCATAACAAAAGAGATTAAAGATTTAAAGTCCCGAAGAAAGCTCCGACAAAGGGAGAAGATAAATAACACACAAAGTAAAAGGAAAAGGTGTGGTCCCTGTTTTAGTTGTGGAGAAATAGGGCACTTTGCAAGAAATTGTTCTAGTAATAATCAGAAGCAAAGTACTCGGGAAACAGATAACAACGGAACATATACGGACGGTACAGTTAAAACACTAAAGCCTGAAGTTAAGTATAATGACAAAGGCGCTGTTGTTGTTTCAGCATCAGGGGATGCCGGAATGTTTGCTGAGTTAAACATTCAAGGTGTACCAGTCAAGTTTATGGTGGATACTGCAGCTACACTAACGTTAGTTTCTACAAGAGTATATGATTCAATTCCTGACTTGTGTAGGCCACATTTGAGTGAAACTAGGTCACAGATAAAGTCCGTCAGTGACAAGTATCTCAGTCTTCGAGGGAATGGTAGTTTCACACTTGATTTTGGTAAAGAGAGGTTTATATCAGATGCCGTTGTGACTGACCTACAAGTCGATGGTATTCTAGGTTTGGACTTTATAAAGAAAAATAAGTGTCTGATTGACATGTCTGATAACCTATTACATATCAATAACTTTAAGGTCCTTCTACTTTCTCAAGGTACTCCAATTAGAAATGCTGATGTTCAGAGAAAACAATGTCGGTTAACATCAGACAGACAGTCAAAAACGGACCATGATTGTTCGAAGAGAGAACAAAGTCAGGTAAACATAGTTACAAGTCAGATGCCAGACAAAAGTAAAGACTTGACTTTAATAGAGTTACAATCAAATGACTCGGACCTTAAACTTGTTAGGCGGTGGTTGACAGAGGGTCAAAGGCCACAGTACAATGAGGTATCCGGTAAGGGATACTCTATTAGGTCATTATGGAGTCAGTTTGGTTGTTTAGAAGTCCATGGTGATGTAGTAGTTAGACGCCACATGGACCGTGAACTTAACGTTGTGAAATTACAAGCGGTAATTCCAATGTCTGAGCGTAAGCAAGTTTTACAATGCTGTCATGAGACAGAGTATGCTGGTCACTTAGGTACGCATAAGACTCGAGAGAAGATATGTCAGTCTTACTATTGGCCTGGTATACAGTCCGACGTTAGGGCATATGTCGCTAGTTGTGCTAAATGTTATAGGAGAAAACGCCCAATGAAACGGAGGCATGTCTCAATAAGATTTGAGGAGGACAGTGGTCGTTATCAGAGTAAGAGACCAGCCTGTATTGCTGATTATGTAAATAAGTAAAATTCATATTGTGTATAAATTTTGTTGAATTATATTTTGTAATTTTGAATGTATCATGCGGGACGCATGTAGATTGAGGCGTGGGTTATGTAATGTTTATTGGTCGTTATGGTTATAAATCTGGAGAATCTTGTATTATATATGCATATTTTATACAGAAAGAAGCGTTGTGTGGATTTAGACGTTTGGTGGGGAAATTAGTGGCAGGGTCGAAAGTTATAGGGGTGATCGTAAGGGACTCTCTATGCTCCGTAGGGGTAACATTTAGAGAACACCCCTATCCAGAAAATAGTATATTCGCCCTGGGGTATATAAGAGAGTGAGAAACGGCATTTGAGGCTGTCAGTTGGCTGTCGATGAGCTGACATCCTTCAACAGAGCGTACGTCGGATATATTAAGTGCTGGAAGAGCCTTGATATTCAGAGGACACTTTGTACTGGGTACAAAGTGGATGTACACGTTGATAGGATTGACATAGCAGACTGTCCCACTCGGAGGACAGGCTGTACCAGGTCGCACTGTCTGGTAGTGACAGACTGTCCCACTCGGAGGACAACTTGTACCAGGCTGCACTGTCTAGTAGTAACAGACTGTCCCATTCGGAGGACAAGCTGTACCAGCCATACTGTCTTAAAGTGACACATCGTCCCATCTTGATGACAGGCTGTTCTATTGTATTATAGTTGTATATATATTTGTCTGTTGTAACTTTATTTCGACAAAGAGTCAGTGTTAGTTCATTGTGCATAACGTAGATAGTTGTATTTTTTAGTATTGCCGTATTGTTTGTGGACAACTTGGATCCAAGTATTGACTGGAACGGACGTTTCGAATATAAACGCCTGGTTACACGTTACAGTACGTTGCACCTTTCAGAAAGGGATTTTCACTTGTGTTCATGTCTCTGGTGGTAACAATGTGTAATTAGAGATGAAATGACCCTATTAGCGTGCATGTACCCGTTCCAGCGCTCGGTTGATACCCTGTTACCTATTCGTTACCTGTTCACTTATAATACGTTTGTTGTACGTTGCACCTTTTAGAAAAAGATTTTCAATTGTCTCCATGTCTCTGGTGGTAACAATGTGTTCTTAGAGATGAAATGACCCTATTAGTGCGCATGTACCCGTTCCAGCGCTCGGTTAATACCCTGTTACCTATTCGTTACTTATTCGTTACCTATTCACTTATAATACGTTTGTTGTACGTTGCACCTTTTAGAAAAGGATTTTCAATTGTGTCAATGTCTCTGCTGGTAACAACGTGTTCTTAGAGATCAAATGACCCTAGTAGCGTGCATGTACCCGTTCCAGCGCTCGGTTAATAACCTGTTACCAATTCGTTACCTATTCACTTATAATACGTTTGTTGTACGTTGCACCTTTCAGAAAAGAATTTTCACTTGTGTTCATGTCTCTGGTGGTAACAATGTGTAATTAGAGATGAAATGACCCTATTAGCGTGCATGTACCCGTTCCAGCGCTCGGTTAATACCCTGTTACCTATTCGTTACCTGTTCACTTATAATACGTTTGTTGTACGTTGCACCTTTTAGAAAAAGATTTTCAATTGTCTCCATGTCTCTGGTGGTAACAATGTGTTCTTAGAGATGAAATGACCCTATTAGCGCGCATGTACCTGTTCCAGCGCATTGGTTAATACCCTGTTGCCTATTCGTTACCTATTCGTTACCTATTCCATTATAATACGTTTGTTGTACGTTGCACCTTTTAGAAAAGGATTTTTAATTGTGTCCATGTCTCTGGTGGTAACAATGTGTTCTTAGAGATGAAATGACTCTATTAGCGTGCATGTACCCGTTCCAGCGCTCGGTTAATACCCTGTTACTTACTCGTTACTTATTCGCTTTTAATACGTTTGTTGTACGTTGCACCATTTAGAAAAGGATTTTCAATTGTGTTCATATCTCTGGTGGTAATAATGTGTTCTTATAGATGAAATACCCCTATTAGAGCATATGTACCCGTTCCAGCGCTCGGTTAATACCCTGTTACCTATTCGTTACCTGTTCACTTATAATACGTTTGTTGTACGTTGCACCTTTTAGAAAAAGATTTTCAATTGTCTCCATGTCTCTGGTGGTAACAATGTGTTCTTAGAGATGAAATGACCCTATTAGCGCGCATGTACCTGTTCCAGCGCATTGGTTAATACCCTGTTACCTATTCGTTACCTATTCGTTACCTATTCCCTTATAATACGTTTGTTGTACGTTGCACCTTTTAGAAAAGGATTTTTAATTGTGTCCATGTCTCTGGTGGTAACAATGTGTTCTTAGAGATGAAATAACCCTTTTAGCGCGTATGTACCCGTTCCAGCGCTCGGCTAATACCTTGTTACTTATTCGTTACTTCTTATTTCAAGGTGCAACGCATAGCATGCGTATTTAAAGCGAATAAGGAACGAATAAGAAACAGGATATCAGTCGAGCGCTGAAACGGGTACATATGTTCGATTAAGGTTATTTCACCTCTAAGAACCGACAGTTATCACCAGAGACACCAAAATATTTCTTTTTAAAGTGCAACGCATAACACACGTTTTAAAAGCGAATAAGGAACGAATAAGTAACAGGGTATCAGTGTAGCGGTGAAATGGGTGCATATGCGGTAATAGGGTTTTTCAACTCAGAGAACACATAATTACCACCAGAGACGTGAAAGCAATCGATAATCGATTTATTTAAAGGTGCAACGTATACCATGCGTATTAAAAGCGAATAAGGAACGAATAAGTAACAGGGTATCAGTCGAGCGCTGAAACGGGTACATATGTTCTATTATGGTTATTTCACCTCTAAAAACCGACAGTTACCACCAGAGACACAAACATATTTCTTTTTTTTAAAGTGCAACGCATAACACACGTTTTATTTTTTAATTTAAACATATTTATTTATATTGGATTGGGAAACAAGTTTTGCAACTTATATTTATCCCTTTCCACTTTGCAGGTGCGAGTGCTGCCTTGTAGCGGCATCAGCCTACTCTTTTTCGAAATCTACAAGGGTGTCTTTAACGTGCAAGAGATATGACTCTCTCTTAACACGGGTCAGCCATTTATCGTCCCCTTCCGACGGACTATCATCGTTTACTCGCAAATGGTGTCAAGGGAGAGCCGAAAATTGAGTTCCTGAAATTTTCATCCCGAACGGGAATTGACCCAGGAACCATTGTGTTAGAAGTCCGATGCACTAACCACTACAACACGTTTTATAAGCGAATAAGAAACGAATAAGTAACAGGGTATCAGTGTTGCGCTGGAACGGGTACATATGCGCTAATAGGGTTTTTTCACTTCAGAGAACACACAAATACCGCCAGAGACATGAAAGCAATAGATAATCGATTTATTCCAAGGTGCAACGTATACCACACATATTAAAAGCGAATAAGTAACGAATAAGTAACAGGGTATCAGTCGAGCGCTGAAACGGGTACATATGTTCTTTTAAGGTTATTTCACCTCTGAGAACCGACAGTTACCACCAGAGACACAAAATTATTTCTTTTTTAAAGTGCAACGCATAAAACACGTTTTAAAAGCGAATAAGGAACGAATAAGTAACAGGGTATCAGTGTAGCGGTGAAATGGGTACATATGTGCTAATAGGTTTTTTTTTTAACTCAGAGAACACATAATTACCACCAGAGACATGCAAGCAATCGATAATCGTTTTATTTCAAGGTGCAACGTATACCCCGCGCATTAAAAGCGAATAAGGAACGAATAAGTAACAGGGTATTATCCGAGCGCTGAAACGAGTACATACGCGCTAATAGGGGTATTTCATCTATAAGAACACATTATTACCACCAGAGATATGAACACAATTGAAAATCCGTTTCTAAAAGGTGCAACATACAACAAACGTATTAAATGCGAATAAGTAACGAATAGGTAACATGGTATTAACCGAGCGCTGGAACGGGTACATGCGCGCTAATAGGGTCATTTCATCTCTAAGAACACATTGTTACCACCAGAGACATGAACACAATTGAAAATCCTTTTCTGAAAGGTGCAACGTACAACAAACGTATTATAAGTGAATAGGTAACGAATCGGTAACGAATAGGTAACAGGGTATTAACCGAGCGCTGGAACGGGTACATGCACGCTAATAGGGTCATTTCATCTCTAAGAATACATTGTTACCACCAGAGACATGAACACAATTGAAAATCCTTTTCTAAAGGTGCAACGTACAACAATCGTATTATAAGTGAAAAGGTAACGAATAGGTAACAGGGTATTAAATGAGCGCTGGAACGGGTACATGCGCACTAATAGGGTCATTCCATCTCTAAGAACACATTGTTACCACCAGAGACATGAACACAATTAAAAAACGATTTATTTCAAGGTGCAACGAATACCTTGTGCATTAAAAGCGAATAAGGAACGAATAAGTAACCGGGTATTATCCGAGCGCTGGAACGGGTACATACGCGCTAATAGGAGTATTTCATCTATAAGAACACATAATTACCACCAGGGATGTGAACACAATTGAAAATCCTTTTCTAAAAGGTGCAACGTAGAACAAACGTATTAAAAGCGAATAAGTAAAGAGTAAGTAACATGGTATTAACCGAGCGCTTGAACGGGTACATGCACGCTAATAGAGTCATTTCATCTCTAAGAACACATTGTTACCACCAGAGACATGGACACAATTAAAAATCCTTTTCTAAAAGGTGCAACGTACAACAAACGTATTATAAGTGAATAGGTAACGAATAGTTGACAGGGTATTAACCGAGCGCGTGAACGGGTACATGCGCGCTAATAGGGTCATTTAATCTCTAAGAACACACTGTTACCACCAGAGACATGGACACAGTTAAAAATCCTTTTCTAACGGGTGCAACGTACAACAAACGTATTATAAGTGAAAAGGTAACGAATTGGTAACGAATAGGTAACAGGGTATTAACCGAGCGCTGGAACGGGTACATGCGCTCTAATAGGGTCATTTCGTCTGTAAGAACACATTGTTACCACCAGAGACATGATTACAATTAAAAAACGAT
Organism: Mytilus edulis; assembly: GCA_019925275.1. Classification (NCBI taxonomy): domain Eukaryota; kingdom Metazoa; phylum Mollusca; class Bivalvia; order Mytilida; family Mytilidae; genus Mytilus; species Mytilus edulis. Next base: position 3,474,706 of record CM034362.1, on the reverse strand, counting down.
TTATTTCAAGGTGCAACGTATACTTACCCCGAGCATTAAAAGCGAATAAGGAACGAATAAGTAACAGGGTATTATCCGAGTGCTGGAACGGGTACCTACGCGCTAATAGGGGTATTTCATCTATAAGAACACATTATTACCACTAGAGATATGAACACAATTGAAAATCCTTTTCTAAAAGGTGCAACGTACAACAAACGTATTAAAAGAAAATAAGTAACGAATATTTAACAGGGTATTATCCGAGCGCTGGAATGGGTACATATGCGCTTATAGAGTTATATCACCTCTAAGAACCCAAATCTACCACCAGAGACAACAAAACAATTGAAAATCATGTTTGAAAAGGTGCAACGTATGATACACGTATTATATGCGAATTATAAGCGAGTGATGGAACGAATTAAACAAGGTAATAGAATGCTCCGAAACGATGTACACCCTGCTTACATGTTTAATCCCACCACATTATGTTAGTATGTGCCTGTCGCTAGACAAGAGCCTGAAATTACGTAGTTATCGTTTGTTTTTGTGTTACATATTTGTTTTCCGTTTATTTTTTTGTATATGAAATACCTTCACTACCATTACGGTAGGCACTTAAAATTAACCATCGAGAGACGTTAACCACCGAGAGTCGATTTTTAGACCCGCCCAGTGCACCTAAGCACGCCTACTTTTGGAGCTCTTTAGTATGAAGATAAGAAAAGTATACGAAAATACGGAACTGTGTACCCTGTTTTATCCTTGTTGTTGGTTTACAGACGTTACCTGTAAATAAACTGGATCCCTGTTGTGTTCACTTATCGATACACTACGATGGAATTATGGCCCAGTTTAACATAAACATGTAAATAGATAGACAGCTGATAATCATAATTGATTAAGAAATAACCTGGAAGAAGAAATGAGTTAACTATTGATTATAACAGAGACGAGAATGCCCTCGTGTTTGTTCTGCTAAAAAAAGCAGGAACATTGGAGTTTATGGTTAGATTTTAAATATTTATTGTCTCCAAACTGGGTAAATTTGATATAGTAACACCCCCCCCCCCCTTTTTTTTTCTTTTTTTTTTTTAAATAACTCGAGAACCACACATCGCGCTCACTGAACAAAGTAACAATAAACAAGAATTATTGTTAGTTTGCAGAATAATTAATCGTCAAAACTTATCCCCTCCCCGACATTAAAGGAAGTTAAATGTATTATCCCAAAATTAGACCAAATTATTATGATATAATGACGTCTTGACAGGCTATTATTTTATTTTGTTTTATTTGTTTTTTTTTGCTTTGACGTCTTCCTCCTGTATGAAAAAAACCATAATAGACCCCCCCTTTTCCCCCATAATATAGCTTTTTAAGAAGTCATAATTACTTGGACTACCCCTGAATATATTTCAGACAGACTCTTCTCTAAAAAAATGTAAACATGATTTGAGAGAAATCTTTGGAATAGTTTTTTTAAATGATTTAATTATTATGTCAATTAACATTAACATAGTTATAAACTGAGACTACTAGTATAACACATAGTGTTATAGTAGTCTCAGCTATAAACTTTCCATTGTATTGACCAATATGACTAACTCATATGCTCTTTCCTATAAATGTCACAATATCAATATATTACAGTAAAACTGATAGTTTGATGACATTGTTTAAGACTATTGACCTCAGGTCAGCCTAAACTGAGCTTAAAACTGTAATTTATTCATTAAAACAGTTCAAGACATGTACCTTCTGAAATGTGATTGCATCAAAATTAAACCTAAGGCATAACATACTTAGTGTGCAGGAAGTGCCACCAAATAAATACTGATTTGTAAAATTAGATGATAATATTTGTGAAGTCAAAGATATTATAGGTAGTTATAACTGGTTTTAGATATAAATCTGAGTAAAAGGTTGATTTATATGTGCTCTTTCATGTTTAGATTATAATTTAAATTTAATCTTTTGGAGTTTTTTTTATAATATTAAGACATTAAAATCACAATTATTTATTTATACACAAAAAAATAATTTTTGTCTTTTTTTAGTTGAATGATTGTACACAAATATTATACACACATAATTTTGATAATTCTGTAATGTTTTTTTCTATAGTCCCAGAATGTGACAAAAGACTTATTAATCCAGATTTACAAAAAAAAAATAGTTCAGCTACCATAAGACTGCTATGACGAAAATTCTGCAGTTTCCAGAATTTGAGGTAGAGTATAGTTAGGAATAGTTTGAATATGCAGATGCTTAGTTTGCCATAAACAATTATGCCCTTGATACAAAAGCAGAGGAAACAAAAAAAGTATGAAAATAGTTGGTATTTTTAATAGCATTATCATTTGTCCATAACTTGGAATATATACTGGATTGAGCTTGACATTTATTTAATATCATTGACACATGGTTGCAAGAAATGAATGATGGTAATTTAAACCTAGCAATTTTATTAAGATTTCAAAAAAAAGCTTTTGATTTGGTAGAATATGACTTTCTTTGTTTAAAGCTCGACATTTATGGATTTAGTGAGACTACTGTTAGTTTTTTTTAAGTCATACCTTAATAACAACAGGTATACATTTGTAATGTTAACTCTGAACAACAACATGTACAATGTGGTGTTCCCCAATGTTCTATACCTTGTCCTCTATTGTTTGTGGTATTTATAAATGACCTTCCCTTATGCATTAAAAATTGTTAAACAGACCTACATCGTTATATATGCTGATGACACCACTGTTCATAAATCAGGGGGAAACATCTAGAAAATATAAATGATGATGTTCAAGAAGATTTATACAGGGTTGAAGAGTGGTGTAAAATGAATAACATGTTCATAAATGCAAATGAAACAAAATGTTTGATTAACAAAGCAGAAACTATTCAGACTTTTCAAATGAACTTGATAATAAATTAAAGTATTACAAAATTCTTCATGTGAAAAAATATTAGTTTCAAAATTGACAGCCCACTAAGTAACTGGAGAAATCAAATTGACCAAGGTTGTGCTAATATATCATCCAGAATATACCATCTTCCTTAATACATTTTTTTTTATATAACTGCAAGAAAACATAATACAATGGGTATTCTGCCCCTAATTGACGACTGTTGTATTATTTGGGATGAATGTAAAAATTAAGGGATAACAAGAATTTTAATTGTTAACCACCGACGGTAGGTATAGACAAATACAGGTGATAGACAGTATATAGGAGCAATATATTCTATGTTAACCACTGACGGTAGGTATAGACAAATACTGTTGATAGACGGTATATAGGAGCACTATATTGTATGTTAACCACCGACAGTAGGTATAGACAAATACTGGTGATAGACGGTATATAGGAGCACTATATTGTATGTTAACCCCGACGGTAGGTATAGACAAATACTGTTGATAGACGGTATATAGGAGCACTATATTGTATGTTAACCACCGACGGTAGGTATAGACAAATACTGTTGATAGCCGGTATATAGGAGCACTATATTGTATGTTAACCACAGACGGTAGGTATAGACAAATACTGTCGATAGACGGTATATAGGAGCACTATATTGTATGTTAACCACCGATGGTAGGTATAGACAAATACTGTTGATAGACGGTATATAGGAGCACTATATTGTATGTTAAAACTACCGACAGTAGGTATAGACACATACTGTTGATAGACGGTATATAGGAGCACTATATTGTATGTTAACCACCGACAGTAGGTATAGACAAATACTGTTGATAGACGGTATATAGGAGCACTATATTGTATGTTGACTACCGACAGTAGGTATAGACAAATTCTGTTGATAGACGGTATATAGGAGCACTATAGTGTATGTTAATTACCGACAGTAGGTATAGACAAATACTGTTGATAGACGGTATACAGGAGCACTATATTTTATGTTAACCACCGACGGTAGGTATAGACAAATACTGTTGATAAATGGTATATATGACCACAATATTTTATGTTAACTACCGACAGTAGGTATAGACAAATACTGTTGATAGACGGTATATGGGAGCACTATATTGTATGTTAACTACGGACAGTAGGTATAGACAAATACTGTTGATAGACGGTATATAGGGGCACTATACTATATGTTAACTACCGACAGTAGGTATAGACAAATACTGTTGATAGACGGTATATAGGAGCACTATATTGAATGTTAACTACCAACAGTAGGTATAGACACATACTGTTGATAGACGGTATACAGGAGCACTATATCGTATGTTAATCACCAACGGTAGGTATAGACAAATACTGTTGATAAATGGTATATATGACCACAATATTGTATGTTAACTACCGACAGTAGGTATAGACAAATACTGTTGATAGACGGTATATGGGAGCACTATATTGTATGTTAACTACGGACAGTAGGTATAGACAAATACTGTTGATAGACGGTATATAGGGGCACTATACTATATGTTAACTACCGACAGTAGGTATAGACAAATACTGTTGATAGACGGTATATAGGAGCACTATATTGAATGTTAACTACCAACAGTAGGTATAGACACATACTGTTGATAGACGGTATATAGGATCACTATATCGTATGTTAATCACCAACGGTAGGTATAGACAAATACTGTTGATAGATGGTATATAGGAGGACTGTAGTGTATGTTAACCCAGACGGTAGGTATAGACAAATACTGTTGATAGACGGGATACAGGATCACTATATCGTATGTTAATCACCGGACGGTAGGTATAGAAAAAATACTGGTGATCGACGGTATAAAGCAGCACTATAAGTTCAAAGTTGAAAGTTGAAAGTTCTTTATTTTCCAATTAAGAGTCCCTGACGGGACATAATGACAACAATACACAATACATTATATTGTATGTTAACCACCGGCTATGATAATATATATCAACATACAATAACTATATAGTATGTTAACCACCGACGGTAGGTATTGACAAATCGTAAGGGGCCTTGTTAAATGTCCACGGACTTTTCAGAGCTCCCGAAAAAGTAAACTGATTTCATAGAAGAACTGTCTTATCAACGTATTTATTGCGACAAGTATTTGATAAATAATCTACCTAAAAGTATTTATCTTGAAGTAATGGTAAAAATGAGTAACGAAGAGTCCTTTAATGAAAACTCGGCAAGTGACCAAACAACAACAAAAATGGCGTCGTATGCGGATGCCTCAAAAACTGAAAATGATAAAAGTAAAGCTCAAAACAGTGACTTTGGGTTTTCTGCAGCCAAACCTGTATTTATATTAGAGACTGATCTCTTCGGTACTATAAAACCAAAACCTGTAGACTTTTTAAATCATGCAGAGTTGTACAGTGATATTGGCCATGTAGTTGAAGAAAGCCATTTGAAAGGTCTTCAAAGGGTTAATGGAATGTGGCGGATTTATCTTGATAGTGAGTCAGATAGGGAACATTTGATAGCTAATGGTCTCACTATCAGGAAAAAACACATCCATGTACATGATAGAAACCCAAAATTTGTAGTTAAAGAACACATCAACTACTTACGCATCCGGATAAAAAATGTACCCTTATCTGCAGACGACAACCAAATTGGTAGATATCTTGAGACCAAACATAATCTCATAATTCACAACTTCAATCGTGAAAGACTACGTATCAACGGATTTCTTACCAACTGTCAAACTGGAGACCGATTATTTATGGTAAGCCCAGTACCTGGTATACAGCTACCTAGATTCATTAGTATAGGAAAATACAAAGCGCTACTCATCCACAAAGACCAAATTGTAGTAAATCCTTATGCTAAATGAAACAAGTGTTTACAGACGGGACACAAACAGGAGACCTGTGACAATGACTGGGTATGTAACTCCTGTGGCAAATCAGGTCATAAAGCCAAAGAATGTCAACAACCGATGGATGATCCAACAGCAGATCAAGATCAGAATGGTGATTCGATTGTTACTGATAGTGTACCTGAAGCTGCTAACATTGATAACGCTAAAGATGAAACTAAAGATAAGCAACCCACAAGTGAAAGTAGTGATGATTCAAATGATGACAGCGAAGATGATGACCAACAATTGGTAGTCCACAAAGAACCTGAACAAATTACTGCGATCAGTGAGCAGACAAACAAAAAAGACAAAAAGACAAATGGAAAAAAATCAAACAAAAATAAATCAAACAAACAAAATCTTCCCAAGTCAGCTTCTGGACCCTTGGATCACTATATGAACTTTAAAGATCCGAAAACTCCATGCCAATCAATGGGGAAAAGGCAAGCAACAACGCCGACTGATGAATTACACAAAAGAGTAGTCGAGCCGACAAAACAGAAGACAAATCCCTAACCAGTGTCCTAGTTAACTTTAATGTACAGTAGTGTGATTTTCAATGCACAGTTTTTGTGCTTGTGTATATATGTTAGTAATATTTTTATCTTATCTGAAAAATGTGAAAAAAATAATTCATTGTGTGATACAATATTAGATTGTATACACTCTGTAAAGAAAAATATATTAAATGTTGATATGAAATATTTTATTTATATGAATATCATGAAAACAAATGAATATGATCAAATAGTTGATTCATTGAAAGTTATTATCATCTTTTTATTAACCATGAATCAATTCAAAATACCTGTAAATCCCAATCTGAAGGGTGTCAGTTTGATTGGTAAATTGACTAACTTTAGCTGCGTTCCATATCACTTAGTTGATGAAATCACTTCTTTGAAATATAAAATCCATGTTAATAAATGTGTCAATTCCTCACATACATGTACTAGGAATAACTTTAAAACTGCTCAAGATCTGCCATATACATTATCTCACTTAGTTCACCAGGATACAGATAGTATCAATTTCAACGATTGGCATATTAAAAACACCACTATTGCTTTAGGTATCCAAAAACTGAAAATTAGTTCCTCCTATATAGTTCACATATTGTTTGTACAAGCTACGTCCACATCCATGGTAACTACCACTCTAAAATAACTGAAAAGAATTGAAACATATGTAAATAAAAGTTATGTGTTTGTTCTTTTACAAAATAGCTTATATCAAACACTCACATCAATAAACAACTGTTTAAGTAGGTCAATCAATGTAATCATTAATGTAAACAAGTATCTGCAACTATTTTTAATTGTGCCAATGGTGGGGGACATACCAGTCTCGAACCAATAACAACATTTTTGCTCATCTAACATGCCAATGGTAGGGGACATACCAGTCTCTAACCAATAACATCATTTTTGCTCATCCAACATGCCTGTGGTAGGGGACATACCAGTCTCTAACCAATAACAACATTTTTGCTCATCCAACATGCTAATGGTAGGTGACATACCAGACTCTAACCAATAACAACAGTTTTACTCATCCAACATGCCAATGGTAGGGGACATACCAGTCTCTAACCAATAACAACATTTTTGCTCAACCAACATGTCTGTGGTAGGGGACATACCAGTCTCTAACCAATTACAGCATTTTTGCTCATCCAACATGCCTATGGTAGGGGACATACCAGTCTAACCAATAACACCATTTTTGCTTATCCAACATGCCAATGGTAGGGGGCATATCAGTCTCTAACCAAAAACAACAGTTTTACTCATCCAACATGCCAATGGTAGGGGACATACCAGTCTCTAACATATAACAACGTTTTTGCTCATCCAACATGTTTTTGGTAGGGGACATACCAGTCTCTAACCAATAGCAACATTTTTGCTCATCCAACATGCCAATGGTGGGGGACATACCAGTCTCTAACCAATAACAACATTTTTGCTCATCCAACATGCCAATGGTAGGGGACATACCAGTCTCTAACCAATAACAACATTTTTGCTCATCCAACATGCCAATGGTAGGGGACATACCAGTCTCTAACCAATAACACCATTTTTGCTCATCCAACATGTCTGTGGTAGGGGACATACCAGTCTCTAACCAATAACAACATTTTTGCTCATCCAACATGCTAATGGTTGGGGAGTTACCAGACTCTAACCAATAACAACAGTTTGACTCATCCAACATGCCAATGGTAGGGTACATACCAGTCTCTAACCAATAACAAGATTTTTGCTCATTCAACATGTTTTTGGTAGGGGACATACCAGTCTCTTACCAATAACAACATTTTTGCTCATTCAACATGTTTTTGGTAGGGGACATACCAGTCATTAACCAATAACAACATTTTTGCTCATTCAACATATTTATGGTAGGGGACATACCAGTCTCTAACCAATAACAACATTTTTGCTCATTCAACATGCCTGTGGTAGGGGACATACCAGTCTCTAACCAATAAAAACATTTTTGCTCATTCAACATGCCTGTGGTAGGGGACATACCAGTCTCTAACCAATAACAACATTTTTGCTCATCCAACATGTTTTTGGTAGGGGACATACCAGTCTTACCAATAACAACATTTTTGCTCATCCAACATGCCAATGGTAGGGGACATCCCAGTCTCTAACCAATAACAACATTTTTGCTTATCCAACATGCCAATGGTAGGGGACATACCAGTCTCTAACCAATAACAACATTTTTGCTCTTCCAACATGTTTTTGGTAGGGGACATACCAGTCTCTAACCAATAACAACATTTTGCTCATCCAACATGCCAATGGTGGGGGACATACCAGTCTCTAACCAATAACAACAGTTTGACTCATCCAACATGCCAATGGTAGGGGACATACCAGTCTCTAACCAATAACAACATTTTTGCTCATCTAACATGCCAATGGTAGGGGACATACCAGTCTCTAACCAATAACAGCATTTTTGCTCATCCAACATGCCTGTGGTAGGGGACATACCAGTCTCTAACCAATAACAACATTTTTGCTTATCCAACATGCCAATGTTAGGGGACATACCAGTCTCTAGCCAATAACAACATTTTTGCTCATTCAACATGTTTTTGGTAGGGGACATACCAGTCTCTAACCAATAACACAATTTCTGCTCATCCAACATGCCAATGGTAGGGGACATACCAGTCTCTAACCAATAACAACATTTTTACTCATCCAACATGCCTGTGGTAGGGGACATACCAGTCTCTAACCAATAACACCATTTTTACTCATCCAACATGCCTGTGGTAGGGGACATACCAGTCTCTAACCAATAACACTAATTTTGCTCATCCAACATGCCTGTGGTAGGGGACATAACAGTCTCTAACCAATTACAACATTTTTGCTCATCCAATATGCCTCTGGTAGGGGACATACCAGTCTCTAACAAATAACAACATTTCTGCTCATCCAACATGCCAATGGTAGGGGATATACCAGTCTCTAACCAATAACACCATTTTTGCTCATTTAACATGCCTGTGGTAGGGGACATACCAGTCTCTAACCAATAACAAAATGTTTGCTCATCCAACATGCCTGTGGTAGGGGACATACCAGTCTCTAACCAATAACAACATTTTTGCTCATCCAACATACCTGTGGTAGAGGACATACCAGTCTATAACCAATTACAACATTTTTGCTCATCAAACATGCCAATGGTAGGAAGGTCCTGGATCTTTCTTACCTAACATATACTTTTTTTCTGTTTTAGAGAATAGCAAAAAAACATAAAAAAAATCATACATCAAGTACAGCAGAATTTTTTTTTTAATACAAACATAAGGAAACGTGGAATATTCAGATTTAAAATTATTTCTTTTGGACAAAGACAGAAGTAGATTATTTTATTCCAAATAATTTGGACATAAACTTTCTGAAATTTAAAAAGTGAAAAGTGCGTGAAAATTTTCCCTCCAAATTTCCCCTATTATAACCAGTCAAAAAATTCCCGCTATCTTTTGGCTTGAGTTGAAATTTTAGGTTTACAAAATTTGTCTTTAGGGCAAAGTAACAACATCTTAAAGGTGAAATCATTTTATACTTTTATTATGTACTGTCTACTGCACCATTATTAGGTGGACAAGCTCACCATAATTTGAGATGGTAAAGTTATATTTGAGATGTTAAAGTTATATTTTCCCTGTTATTGTAACTTTTTTTCCAAATCATGTATCCATACTTTTTTTCTGTAATAATTTAGCTTATTGTAAAGGCTTTAAGATGATAACAAAAAAAGAAGAAGATTAATTATTGCAAATTATATTTTATGTCATTTATATAGGCCATGGTTGTTATGAAATCAGTGAAAATTTAGTAAATTTGGAAATTCTGGAATATCTTATTTAAACAAGTTTGTGTAATCTCATATTTTTTTGTTATTTACCGAATGCTGATGCCATTGACATGTGAATACTACCAATAAATCAATTTCCAACAAATGCATTTACTCTTTTTTGTTGATTTTTACCCTTAATATATCCTTCTTCTGAGAATATACACAAATATGGTATATTCAGAGGTCGTTGCCATGGAAACGGTGTCATGTTCATGCCAATTTTATTTTATTTTTCTGACAATGGATATTGTCCCTTTGAGTACACACCCTTTTTATCTTACTTTAATTATTATTTTGTCAGGTTCATATCACCTTAAAAAATTCAAATTTGATTTTGTGTTGAGGTGGGGATCCCGCTTACATGTTCAACCCCGCCTTATTCGGTATGTATGTGCCTGTGGTAGGTCAGGAGCTTGTAATTCAAAGGTTGTCGTTTTTGTGTGTTACATATTTGTTTTTCGTTAATTTTTTGTACATAAATTTGTTCGTTTATTTTCTCGTTTGAATACTGTTTTACAATGTCATTTCTGTGCTTTTTATTGCTGACTATATGCGGTATTAACTTTGCTCATTGTTGAAAGCTGTATATGACCTATAGTTGTTAGTGTTTGTGTCATCTGGTCTCTTGTAGAGAGTTCTCATTGGCACTCATGCCACATTAGGTGGAGGGTTGGGATCCCGATAACATGTTTAACCCTGCCTTATTTCATATGTACGTGCCTATCTTGTTTTTCGTTTATTTTTTGTACATAAATTAGACCGTTTGTTTTCTCGTTTGAATTGTTTTACATTGTCATGTCGGTGTCTTTAATAGCTGACTTTGCGGTATGAACCTTGTTCATTGTTGAAGACCGTGTGGTGACCTAGGCTACATTGTATAGTTGTTAATTTCTGTGTCAATTAGTCTCTTGTGGAGAGTTTTCATTGACACTCATGCACCAGCTTCTTTTATATATAGTGTATAAGTTTTGAAGTATTTGTTTGAGGCAAACTAAAGTTAGGAGAGCGAAACAGGACGGACGGACTAGGGGAACACTTTATGTCCCTAAATTATGGTGCCTACACAGAAGTTCTGACTATTGTGCTGGTGATACACATCCCACTAGCACAGCCATTAACACATGTAGACATAATTTTATTAAAAAATATAAAAGATGGGGAATTAAATAAGAGGATGTTCGATGTACTTTATACTTCGGTTTATTTTTAAAATCTATACGATGCTTTATTTTTATCTAGTTTCCTTATCAAAATTATTAAAATGAAAAGATAAATACCTTACAGGCTTCCATTACCGTCGATGCTAAAATGTTTAATGTTATAAAACAATGTAAGCGTCTTTGACCTACTTTACCTTTTTATTCGGAGACTTGCGGTTATCTTCTGTTATGTTCAACAGGAACATGAGAATGATCTAGAATAGAACCCAGATGGAACCAGAAGAAGTTAGGTTGCCTTATAAACCAAACAACCCGGATGTTGAACCAGTTACCATGGTTCCGAACCAAAGAACCAAGGTTCAGAACCAGAAAACCCAGATGGAACCAAGGTTTAGAACCAGAGTGCCCGGATATAACCTAATTGCATTCGGAATTCTCATGACTTTTTATACCTTTAACGTATTTTCCAAATCATTTATTTATTTAGTATATTTATATACTAAATTTAAACAATATCAGTGATAACACTAAAAAGTATGAAATGCTGTAAGATAACAATATACGAATATAGGAGGGTAGAAATAATGTATACAAATATAGGAGGGTGTGGATGGGGTACACATATATAGTAGGGTGTGGATGGGGTATACATATATAGTAGGGTGTGGATGTGGTATACAGATATAGGAGAGTGTGGTTGGGGTATACAGATATAGGAGGGTGTGGGTGGGGTATTCAGATATAGGAGGGTGTGGATGGAGTATACAGATATAGGAGGGTGTGGATGGTGTATACAGATATAGGAGGGTGTGGATGGTGTATACAGATGGGACAATGGATTAAAAAGGTCGGCAAATTTAATTTTTATTTTCTTTTAAATCGATGTTCTGTTGGGCGTAGCTAGTAACCAAAACGAAAGTCCGATTGCAACAGTGGAAGGTCAACGACCTTGGACCACCGTTAATTTGAACCCCTGATCGACTTTTTGTAAAAGAGTTATGCCACTTAGAAATATTAAATTTATTGAAAATGGCCTCGTTGGCTCTCTCACAGGTACAATTCTTGCTAGATTTTTATAAAACTTATACTATAGGTTAACATCAGTAATATCTTGGACAAGTTCTAAAATAGTGGATGATCGATTTTTTTTAAAGAGCTGTGTCCCTTGGAAATAATACATTTATGGAAAATGACCTTTTTAGCGCTCTCATGGGTACAATTCTTGCCAGATTTTTATAAAACTTATACTATAGGTTGATATCAGTAATATCTCGAATAAGTTCTAAAATGGTGAACGATCAACTTTTTTGAAAAGAGTTATGCCCCTTGGAAATATTAGATAAGTGCAATATCGGGGACATTGAAACTCTGTGCTTTTATCTACGAAGCAACATTCCAGTAGCACCTGCATTTGAAGACCATATCTCCCAGTTGATATGATATTACAGAGCTTGCATTTCCTACCATGATTTCTGGGTTGCTGCTTACAAGGAAGCTATTACAGCAAGAGTTTCAAAAGGAGAAGTTGAAATCAAGCCTTGGAAAATTGTAAGATCAGTGACCCTCATAAGTTGTTGACTGTTATAGAATATCTGTTTCACAGATGACGATGGTTATGTTCAGAAATTTTCAGACCCATCAGACAACCCGTTGTTGGGTTGCTGCCCCTGAATTGGTAATTTTAAGGAAATTTTGCAGTTTTTGGTTATCTTGAATAATATAATAGATAAACTGTAAACAGCAAAATTGTAGAGCAAAGTAAGATTTACAATTCAGTCAACATGACCAAAATTGTCAATTGACCCATAAAGAGTTATTGCTCTTTAAAGTAAATTTTTCACAATTTTTCATAAATTTTTTTAATCTTTTACAAAAATCTTCTCTGAAACTATAGGGCCAAATTGAACAAAACTTGGCCTAAATCATCCTTAGGGTATCTTTTTATAAAAATGTATACAATGACCCCGCCCATCTACCAAGATGGACGCCATGGCTAAAAATAGAACATTGGGGTAAAATGCAGTTTTTGGCTTATATCTCTGAAACAAAAGCATTAACAGATTTATCTGTCCTGAAATTTTCAGACAAATCAGACAACCTGTTGATTGGTTGCTACCCCTGAATTGGTAATTTTAAGGAAATTTTGCAGTTTTTGGTTATTGTTTTGAATATTATAATATATAGAGATTAACTGTAAACTGCAAAATTGTTCAGCAAAGTATGATCTACAAATAAGTCAACCGTGACCAAAATGGTCAATTGACCCGTTAAGGAGTTATTGCCCTTCATAGTCAATTTTTATACAACCGCAAAAATTGAAAATGTTTTGGTCGTATATTGGTATCACGTTGGCGTCGTCGTCTGTGTTGTCCGAATACTTTTAGTTTTCGCACTCTAACTTTAGTAAAAGTGAATAGAAATCTATGAAATTTTAGCAACAAGGTTTATGACCACAAAAGGAAGGTTGGGATTGGTTTTGGGAGTTTTGGTCCCAACATTTTAGGAATTAGGGGCCAAAAAGGGCCCAAATAAGCATTTGCTTGGTTTTCGCACTATAACATTAGTTTAAGTAAATAAAAACCTATGAAATTTTGACATAAGGTTTATGACCACAAAAGGAAGATTGGGATTGATTTTGGGAGTTTTGGTTCCAAGTTTAGGAATTAGGGGCAAAAAAGGGCCCAAATAAGACTTCTTATACTTTCAGGTATTTTACATCCAATGTTTTATGGAAATATTCTTTTTTTTTTTTTTTTTTTTTTTGTCTATAATTGTATTTTTTATTTTGTCCTGCCAGTCACTGTTTAATAACATTGAATTTTTGGCTACTTTCAAAGAGTAGCAAAATTACACAGACATAAATCATCTTAATATATATGTTAAACTTATATTAATACAGCTGTACATCAGGAGAAGAAAATTGCAAAAAACAAAATTTACATGAACTTGATGAAGTCAGTAAGAATTGACTAATCAAAAAATATAGTATCCTCAAAAATAAGTAGGTTTACAGTGATTGTTATGTTTTTAACAATTTGACTAGAATAGTAAACTGACATACTGATCTCTTACTTGTCTTTGATCACATTTAATTCAGCTATACTGGCATATCTTATACAATTTATAGAATAATTAAATAAAAAAATTCTAAATATAAAATAAAAATATACAAGAAGTGACTGAGCACCACATTGGTTCATTAGTACATGATGAATGTGTAAAGTGCTTGGATTAATTATTAGTGTTAAGTCACAAGTTGATTCTCTTTTATTATCTAGTTGGTAACTCTTATTATTAAATTGACTTTGGGCTTTAAAATTGAAATAACAATTAAAACATAAGTTTATCTTTTCGGTGTGTTCTAATTTTGTTTCGATGTAACATCACTGACAAAGTTTTTCATTGGATGACGTCAGAGGTGTGAAATTATGTGTTTTTATTTCACTAGAAAATCACGACAATTATTAATTTTATAAATGTAATAATAATATTAAAGCCAATAGATAAACCCATTCACATCATGCAAGTTATAGAGGGACGTAAAGGGGGGTATCTGCATGGTAAAACCAAAAATAAATTTTCATTTCAAGATGAACGAACAATTAATAAATTCTTGCACATCTATTTTTTTTTACGATTTCACAAAACACGGTGAATAATGAACCTTTTTCACAGCTGCATGTGAAATAAAAATGGCAAAACATTGCATGAAAATAACCCTTGTTAACACATGGCAAGAGTTAAATCTCTTTGTTCTTACTGTGCTATAATCTAGATAATGCACAGCAAAGGTGTGCATTAACTACCTCAGATATACAGCACAGTTCAAATCTATTTTTACCTTTAGGGGTGGTTCCCGGATTTTGAAAGGGGCGTTATTCTATCAAATTAAAAAAAACAAGAATGTGTCCATAGTACACAAATGCCCCACTCGCAATATCATTTTCTATGTTCAGTGGACCGTGAAATTGGGGTCAAAACTTTAATTTGGAATTAAAATTAGAAAGATCATATCATAGGGAACATGTGTACTAAGTTTCAAGTTGATGTAACTTTAACTTCATCAAAAACTACCTTGACCAAAAACTTTAACCTGAACTTCGCACTATCATTTTCTATGTTCAGTGGACCATGAAATTGGGGTCAAAACTATAATTTGGCAGTAAAATTAGAAAGATAATATCATGGGGAACATGTGTAATAAGTTTCAAGTTGATTGGACTTCAACTTCTTCAAAAACTACCTTGACCAAAAACTTTAACCTGAAGCGGACGGACGAACGGACGCACAGACGGACGGACGAACGGACGGACGGAAGAACGGAGGCACAGACCAGAAAACATAATGCCCCTCTACTATCGTAGGTGGGGCATAAATATCACCGAGTGTAGCGAGACTAAAGACAATATTGACCATTTTAAGCTAAAACACCGTACTTTGTCCAATCCATGGGTAAACGGCCCGTTCGCCCCCACCCCCAAATCCGCCATCTGAACGACTTTTTGAATAATTATTCCTATAAAGAGACTATATTTGGATCGGATTTAATGAGGACCATATTAAAGTTTGTTTTAAAACTGGGTGATTAGCTGGAGATCAATCAGACTTCATTTAGATGGACGTGTCTTAAAAAGTAATACAGTAGATTAAAAGAAATGGGGGGGGGGGGGGATTGCGGGGGAGTAAAAGGTTTTGAAAGAGAAACATATTTTCTGTTTATTTAACCTTTTAAATTTAGGTATTACAACATCTTCCTCGGTTCTTTTAAGCATATCATTGAGGGAAAGAAATTCAAAAGCAATTAATCTTATTTTAAACTCAACAACCCTTGCAGTTATGTTTTTTTTTTCATACACCGATTTGAAAGTACACAATTTATCAAAGTCTTAATCGTCACCAATTAAATAAAAATTGGGAATAAATTAACGGAAACGATTTAAAAACATATACATTGTTTGTGTACCATTAAATCGCTATTTTAGAATGAGTCTAAATATAAAAAAAAGATTAATTTAAAACTTACCAAAGTCGTATTTCCCCCTTTCTTTACCCTACAAGAAACTTTCCTAGGACCCGTGGATTGGAGAATAACGTCCACATTTCTAAAACGTTCACGTAAATTGATTGCGTCATGTGTTAAAACAGTTATTGGCCAATCAAATCGGTATATGTAGTTTAATCGGCACAGCACGAGATGACCCAATAACCCGAACTCCTACATCGTTCGGGTTATTGGGTCATCTCGTGCTGTGCAGAATAAATGACATATACCGACTTGCTTGGTCAATAACTATAACTTATATTTTATTCAACATGGAATCATACACTCAGATCTACAATGATCTATATTAAGTGGCACTTTTTGCTACTTAGTGTCTGCTCATATGTCTAACAGAGAACCATAAATGGTTTGTATTATGCAATTTTTTTTTATCAATATCTTTGCTATTGCGCAAAAAATAAAGTCTTTCATTTGTGCGAATATTAAATGTAAATACAGGAAATATTCTTTATAAAGCACAAAGGTGTCAGTATTCACCTCAAAAACCTTTGAATAAACTTATTAAGAAGGGATATAGTTACGATACTGTTGTCAGGTCATTAAAGATTGCATATTTTGGCGTTAATATTGATTCACTTATAGGGTCTTTGTATCAGAACTAAACACATTTATTCAAAAACCAGTTGTTGGCATGACACGGGTTATGTTCTTCTCATATATGTTATGATGGTATGATATTAAACCCCTAACGGGAAGGATTGTGCCTGATGTTCATATGATGAAATCATAATCTTTCAGTCGGTTTAATTGAAGTCTGGAGCTGGCGTCAGTTAACTGCTAGTAGTCTGTTGTTATTTATGTATTATTGTCATTTTGTTTATTTTCTTTGGTTACATCTTCTGACATCAGACTCGGACTTCTCTTGGACTGAATTTTAATGTGCGTATTGTTATGCGTTTACTTTTCTACATTGGTTAGAGGTATAGGGGGAGGGTTGAGATCTCACAAACTTGTTTAACCCCGCCGCATTTTTGCGCCTGTCCCAAGTCAGGAGCCTCTGGCCTTTGTTAGTCTTGTATTATTTTAATTTTAGTTTCTTGTGTACAATTTGGAAATTAGTATGGCGTTCATTATCACTGAACTAGTATATATTTGTTTAGGGGCCAGCTGAAGGACGCCTCCGGGTGCGGGAATTTCTCGCTACATTGAAGACCTGTTGGTGACCTTCTGCTGTTGTTTTTTTCTATGGACGGGTTGTTGTCTCTTCGGCACATTCCCCATTTCCATTCTCAATTTTATTATTCTTGGTTTCTGCACAATAACTTTAGTATAAGTAAATAGAAATCAATGAAATTTAAACACAAGGTTTATGACCACAAAAGGAAGGTTGGGATTGATTTTGGGAGTTGAGGTCCAAACAGTTTAGGAATAAGGGGCCAAAAAGGGGCCCAAATAAGCATTTTTCTTGGTTTTCGCACCATAACTTTAGTATGAGTAAATAGAAATCTATGAAATTTAAACACAAGGTTTATGACCATAAAAGGAAGGTTGTGATGGATTTTGGGAGTTTTGGTTTTAACAGTTTAGGAATACGTGGCCCAAAGGGTCCAAAATTAAACTTTGTTTGATTTCATTAAAAATTAAATAATTGGGGTTCTTTGATATGCCGAGTCTAACTGTGTTTGTAGATTTATAATTTTTGGTCCCGTTTTCAAATTGGTCTACATTAAGGTCCAAAGGGTCCAAAATTAAACTTAGTTTGATTTTGAAAAAAATTGAATCCTTGGGGTTCTTTGATATGCTGAATCTAAAAATGTACTTAGATTTTTGATTATTGGCCCAGTTTTCAAGTTGGCCCAAATGGGGATCCAAAATTAAACTTTGTTTGATTTCATCAAAAATTGAATAATTGGTGTTCTTTGATATGCCAAATCTAACTGTGTATGTAGATTCTTAATTTTTGGTCCCGTTTTCAAATTGGTCTACATTAAAGTCCAAAGAGTCCAAAATTAAACTAAGTTTGATTTAAAAAAAAATTGAATTCTTGGGCTTCTTTGATATGCTGAATCTAAACATGTACTTAGATTTTTGATTATGGGCCCAGTTTTCAAGTTGGTCCAAATCAGGATCCAAAATTATCATATTAAGTATTGTGTAATAGCAAGAAATTTTCCATTGCATAGTATTCAGCATTAGCAAGAAATCTTCAATTGCACGGTATTGTGCAATAGCAAGAAGTTTTCAATTGCACAGTATTATACTGGTCCGAGTACACAGTTATCGTCCTTTGATTTTCGTTGTCCACGAATATATTCCTTAGTGTGGACAGTGTGTTACTTGCCAATTTTTGTTATACCCCTTCCAAATTTATTTCTCCATGTTTTATTCCTCATATAGCAAGTATGGGGGTGAAATGGCACTTTAAAAAAATTTGGGTCATAAATATTAATGTAAAGTAGTGATTAGGTCCAGCTGAAAAAGGTAAAAAATTAGCACTTCGGAAGCTGTCAAAAGATTTCAAGACCCCTGAACATAAAATTGTCCATATTTTGAGTTAGAGCTGATGAAGTTTTCTATAATTTTGATATAATTTGTCCCAAAAGTAGTACAATACACTGTCAAAATATTATTGAGAAAGCGCAGTTGGGATTTTTTTTATTTTCATTTATTGTCTAAAAGAAATGCACTACGAAATAACTGTACTCGGACCTATTGCGCAATAGCAAGAAATCTTCAATTGCACGGTATTGTGCAATAGCAAGAAGTTTTCAATTGCACAGTATTGGTCCGAGTACACAGTTATCGTCCTTTGATTTTCGTTGTCCACGAATATATTCCTTAGTGTGGACAGTGTGTTACTTGCCAATTTTTGTTATACCCCTTCCAAATTTATTTCTCCATGTTTTATTCCTTATATAGCAAGTATGGGGGTGAAATGGCACTTTAAAAAATTTGGGTCATAAATATTAATGTAAAGTAGTGATTAGGTCCAGCTGAAAAAGGTAAAAAATTAGCACTTTGGAAGCTGTCAAAAGATTTCAAGACCCCCTTGACATAAAATTGTCCATATTTTGAGTTAGAGCTGATGAAGTTTTCTATTATTTTGATATAATTTGTCCCAAAAGTAGTACAATACACTGTAAAAATATTATTGAGAAAGCGCAGTTGGGATTTTTAGCTCACCTGGCCTAAAAGGCCATGTGAGCTTTTCTCATCACTTGGCGTCCGTCGTCGTCGTCGTCGTCGTCTGTCGTCGTTAACAATTTTTCAAACATCTTCTCCTTGAAACTACTGAATGGATTGGAATGAAACTTAAAATAATTGTTCCTTAGATTATCCTGCACGAAGTGTGTGCTTCGATTTTTGATCCGTCAAAAAACATGGCCGCCCTTACTTTAAATAGAACATAGGGGTCAAATGCAGTTTTTGGCTTATATCTCAAAAACGGAAGCATTTAGAGCAAATCTGACATGGGGTAAAAATGTTCATTAGGTCGAGATCTATCAGCCCAGAAATTTTCAGATGAATCAAACAAACCATTGTTGGGTTGCTGCCACTTAATTGGTAATTTTAAGGAAATTTTGCAGTTTTTGGTCATTATCTTGAATATTATTATAGATGAAGATAAACTGTAAACAGCAAAAATGATCAGCAAAGTAAGATCTACAAATAGGTTAATATGACCAAAATTGTCAATTGACCCCTTAAGGGGTAAATGTCCTTTAATGACAATTTTTCACAATTTGTTCATCATATTTGCTAACTTTAAAAAATCTTCTCCTCTGAAACTACTGAATGGATTTGAATGAAACTTAGCATGATAGTTCCTTAGATTATCCTGCACAAAGTGTGTGCTTCGATTTTTGATCCGTCAAAAAACATGGCCGCCCTTACTTTAAATAGAACATAGGGGTCAGATGCAGTTTTTGGCTTATATCTCAAAAACGAAAGCATTTAGAGCAAATCTGACAAGGGGTAAAAATGTTCATTAGGTCAAGATCTATCAGCCCTGAAATTTTCAGACGAATCAAACAAACCATTGTTGGGTTGCTGCCACTTAATTGGTAATTTTAAGGAAATTTTGCAGTTTTTGGTCATTATCTTGAATATCATTATAGATAAAGATAAACTGTAAACAGCAAAAATGATCAGCAAAGTAAGATCTACAAATAAGTTAAATATGACCAAAATTGTCAATTGACCCCTTAAGGGGTAAATGTCCTTTAATGACAATTTTTCACAATTTGTTCATCATATTTGCTAACTTTAAAAAATCTTCTCCTCTAAAACTACTCAACCAAATTCAACCAAACTTCATTTGAATGATCAGTAGGGTGTATAAAATAAAGTTTGTGTTTTATTTTCTATTTCGTCAAAAAAACATGGCCGAAAGGCATTGTTTACCAGGTGAGCGATTCAGGCTCTTGAGAGCCTCTTGTTTTTATTTTCATTTATTGTCTAAAAGAAATGCACTACGAAATAACTGTGTACTCGGACCTATTGCGCAATAGCAAGAAATCTTCAATTGCACGGTATTGTGCAATAGCAAGAAGTTTTCAATTGCACAGTATTGGTCCGAGTACACAGTTATCGTCCTTTGATTTTTGTTGTCCACGAATATATTCCTTAGTGTGGACAGTGTGTTACTTGCCAATTTTTGTTATACCCCTTCCAAATTTATTTCTCCATGTTTTATTCCTCATATAGCAAGTAGGGGGGTGAAATGGCACTGTAAAAAAAATTGGGTCATAAATATTAATGTAAAGTAGTGATTAGGTCCAGCTGAAAAAGGTAAAAAATTAGCACTTCGGAAGCTGTCAAAAGATTTCAAGATCCCCTTAATAACATAAAATTGTCCATATTTTGAGTTAGAGCTGATGAAGTTTTCTATAATTTTGATATAATTTGTCCCAAAAGTAGTACAACACACTGTAAAAATATTATTGAGAAAGCGCAGGTGGGATTTTTTTTATTTTCATTTATTGTCTAAAAGAAATGCACTACGAAATAACTGTGTACTCGGACCTAAGAGGTGAAATCAGGAAATATAGAATCTGTACTTTTGCAACTTCCCTGAATGATTTGATGGTGTCAATTTGTCAAATAGCATAAAACTAAAGGAATTAAACTTTTATTTGATAGAATTTCTGCAAAAATTTTTGGCATTATATGGTCAAAATAAGCATTTCATAGCTTTTTCAATTTTGATGCATAAGTGGCATTCTGACTTTCTGTCTGACATGTTTTCATGTGACAATTTTTGTGTTTCTATGCTTTAATCCAGTTGTATTACTCATTTGTGAACTCTGAATCTACAGTAAAGAAGATTATCTCAGACAATATGAGCAAAATGTGTTGTATAAATTTACCCTCGTCTAACGCCCTGTTTGGATCAAGTTAAATGTGAGGAGCATGGCACATAAAAGTTGAAATCCATAATAAAGACCTCACTAAATTTGTATAAAAAGCACTTAACAATGTCTTTTGTTCCTGTTTCATTTCACATAATATCTTTCTTTACTTCTGTAGGATACTAGCATGTGGTTCAAATATAAGCCTGTTGAGACTAAAATTGCATGCAAGTTTTTCACTAAAAAGTGAAAAACCTTTGTATCAGACCATACTGTCTGCTAAAAAAGTTGAATGTAAGAGCCTTTTTGTGCTCAGATTTATTGTATCGTGTCACCTGAGTATAGAAATGATAAAAAAGACACAAATTTTTATTTCCTATAGCCTCAATATGCATTTTTAAATGTAAATATGTGCCACGGCCTAAATTGACCTTAAATTATTTTCAGTCTTACTTGGCCTAAGACCCTTTTAAACTAATATGATATGTTATTTGTAAGTTTTCTTTCCATTTAAAGTACATTAAATACATATGTAAGGATTATTTAAAATCAAAAAGCTTCACAAATTTAAAATTGCTGGAAAATATTACATCTTCATGTAAGGCCCCCCCTTCATTGGAAATCCTCCATTTTTAGGCACAGGCTCATATGAATTTAACTTTTGAATAATTGTGCTAAGTCTGATATATCAAATGAGTACTCTATTGCTTTAAATACATGATATATTATATAGTAAGGCATTTTAAAAGTATTTTTTTGCAACATTTTAATTTTAAAAGCCCCAAATGTTGATAGTTGAAATTTCTCAATTTTAACGTCTAAATTTAACACGCAAAGTTGAATATAGAATTAATCATATTGTCTATAATATATATCCTGTTGCTATGAAACTTTGTAAGCAGTCTTATAATATATTAGGCTTTAGTCATACCAAGTTTTATTAAGATTGGTCAATTTCTTCTATCCTATTAGGTCCGAGTACACAGTTATCGTCCTTTGATTTTCGTTGTCCACGGATATATTCCTTAGTGTGGACAGTGTGTTACTTACCAATTTTTGTTATACCCCTTACAAATTTATTTCTCCATGTTTTATTCCTCATATAGCAAGTAGGGGGTGAAATGGCACTGTAAAAAAATTTGGGTCATAAATATTAATGTAAAGTAGTGATTAGGTCCAGCTGAAAAAGGTAAAAAATTAACACTTCGGAAGCTGTCAAAAGATTTCAAGACCCCCTTAACATAAAATTGTCCATATTTTGAGTTAGAGCTCAGGGATGATTCCACTATATAGTTTAGGGCCGCTTAGCGGCCCTAAAATTGGCCAGTGGCCCCAAAAAAATGTACATGAAAATGAATTCCCAATTCAGGAAAATAAAATAAAAATCGATATTTCCGGAAAAGTTTCTGTCACCGATTAAGACAACTATAAATATAACAGGTTGATAAAAAAGGGAGTCAAAGCAGACCTCGGCAGAGAACAAATTCAAATTTTGATATAACAATGATGGTTAAAGTTTAATGGGCGCCGATCTCGTTAAAGCAGATCGCCCAGCAGAGCCGGTTATATAATATGATCATGAAAACTTGTTTTGTAAAAGAAACTATTTCTAAAGACAAAAGTTTGAGCGTTTTTTGAAAATAATGTTGATGATAGACCATTCATGAAATACGATGTCATCATTATGGAACTATTTCAAAAGTTTTGAAGATGATCCAAATAATTTTAAAGAACACTGGTTCAATGCTTTAAATATCTTATCAATTAAGTATATGAACTTTTGTAATTGCTTTTCTGAATTCGACAATTGACCAGTTCAATTTGAAATCCATTTGAATCAAGGTAAATTTATAGAGATGACCTGCTGTTGAAAAAATACCCGATGAATGATTTTTTTCAGTGGTTTATGTTTATAATAGCTAAAATATATGTTTTTGTAATAGGCCTAGGTAACTATAGCTAAGATGATAGACTAGTGCATCATATTCAATGATATTCATGTAATAACAGTAGCCCATCCAGAATTATTCAAAATGTTGCAACTTACATGAACATCAGTGTACAGGTGAAACTAGTAATATACATTTTCCGTTTTTACAGGAAAATAATGTTATTTCGTCTTAGATTTTATGCTTAAAAAATTCCCAATTAGAATAAAAATTCCCAATTTGATGTTCAAGGGACCCATTTGAAAACACCTGGAATCATCCCTGGAGCTGATGAAGTTTTCTATAATTTTGATATAATTTGTCCCAAAAGTAGTACAATACACTGTCAAAATATTATTGAGAAAGCGCAGTTGGGATTTTTTTTATTTTCATTTATTGTCTAAAAGAAATGCACTACGAAATAACTGTGTACTCGGACCTATTGTGCAATAGCAAGAAATCTTCAATTGCACACTTTTGTGCAATGACAAGTATTTTCTCAATTGCACAGTATTGCGCAATGGCAAGAAATATCCAATTGCACAATATTATGCAATAGCAAGAAATTTTCAATATTCTTTGAAAATTTGAGTTATCTTTCTTTGTCCAGAATAGTAGTTGAATCAACTTAAATCATTGTTTTATACAATATACAATGTATATTCACTTTTACTACCAACTGATAAATTAAAACAATCTTTACCATTCAGTGATAACAAGCACTTTTTTTAAATTTATGTATTTAAATGAGTAGTTATTGTTAGGGGCCATTAGAAATTTGAATTGAGATCAGTTTTGGAAAAAGGGAAAGGGGGATGTGGAAAAAAAAATTGGGGGGGGGGTTAAATTTTTCTCATTTCAGATTTCATAAATAAAAAGAAAATTTCTTCAAACATTTTTTTGAGAGGATTAATATTCAACAGGATAGTGAATTGCTCAAAGGCAAAAAAAATATTTTAAGTTCATTAGACCACATTCATTCTGTGTGAGAAACCTATGCTGTGTCAACTATTTAATCACAATCCAAATTTAGAGCTTAATCCAGCTTGAATGTTGTGTCCATACTTGCCCCAACCGTTCAGGGTTCAACCTCTGCGGTCGTATTAAGCTGCACCCTGCGGAGCATCTGGTTCTGTCTCTGCTTCCTTTTGTCCGTACGTTCGTTCTACCGTCTGTCTGTCCCACTTCAGGTTAAAGTTTTTGGTTAAGGTAGTTTTTTATGAAGTTGAAGTCCAATCAACTTGAAACTTAGTACACATGTTCCCTATGATATGATAATTCCAAATTAGAGTTTTGACCCCAATGTGCAGTCGAATAAACATAGAAAATGAAAGTGCGAGTGGGGCATCCATGTACTTGTTGTTGTTATATATTATATTAATATTTGTATATAACATGTACAGTTACATGTTTATATAATTTTCATCCATTTGTTTATCATTCTATTCTAATATTCTAATAATAGTGCAGTGCAAGTGCATGGTGGACACTCTTCTGTAATAATTCGAATGTTCTAATAGATTGAATTTGAGTACTAGGCATTCATATTTTCCTGCGAAACGTTCTTAGATATTCTTTCACATGCGTTAACTCAAATTTTCGGTATTTTTGATTTGTTATTGATATATTATATACATATTTCTCACGACAAAACATTTTCATATCATTTATCTATGTTAATAAAAATTATTTTCATGAAATTGACATATATAATAATAATATAACAAGCGATAAGGAATGTTATTTTGCGTTATGTTAACAGTCAAAGACGACAGTCACGTGAGTAGAAATGTCTGTGGCAACAATACACCGCCGGATGTAAAAACAAACATAACTTAAATTGTGTCTCTGATTTTAATCTTAAATAAAAATGTATTTGTAGGAATAATCCTATGTAGAAATTTATATTGGAAATTATACAAATATTTTTCAATGTTAGTATGCAGTTCATCCTTCCATTTTGAAAAATGACAATAACTTGAGGTTAAAGTATATGAATCTCTACGAAATTATAGCACAAGGTTCCATATCAAAATAGGACGGATGGTATTGATTTGGGGGGTTATTGTTTTAGTTGTTTAGAAATTAAGGGCCATAAAGGGGCCGAAAATTTGTCGCTTTTTCCACAGGGTTCTATACCTCAAAAGGAATGTGGGATTGATTTTTGGGGGTCATGGACAAACCGCTTAGGAATTAGGGGCCAAAAAAGGGCAGAAGAACAACTTTGGATTTTCTTGTTTTTGGACAATAGTTTGAGTATAAGTCTATGGGTCACAATGAAATTATACCACAAGGTTCCATACCATAAAAGGAATGTCATTTTTCATGAAACTGAAGGCAAAATTAATTCTTCCTTTCTAGACATGCTAGATGTCTTGTATAACAATTAATAAATTATTCTTTTTTGTCATTATCTCCAGAGTTCTAAGTCTAATATTTTTAAAGAGTTTTGTACATTTTTTATCAATCTTTTTTATACATCTTAGAGTCAAGAAAATTTTGACAAATTATATTTTGACAAATTTATAATTTGTCATATATTAGAAATGAATTTAAAACAGCAATGATTTTTTGCAGTACTAAAAAGGTGACAAAACCCCGCATTCATAATACAGTAGAAATCAATCTTGTCTCTAATACTACCCACACACATTTGAATTACCTCCCTTTTGATTGCATAAAAGACTTTAAATTAGTTTGTATATGAATTGTTAATTATACAGAAAATAAGTGTAGGTTGATGTTAAAGTCCGACAACACAATCAGCTGACTTTTAAATTGACCATGCTATTTCTAATTGAATATTAAAAAATACCAATATCTTATAACTTAAATTTCGGTCGGTAGTTTTCTCCGGGCACTCCGGCTTCCTCCACCAATAAAAACTGGCCGGCACGAAATAGCCCAAAAGTGGTGCTTAAAAGTGGCGTTAAAACACCAAAAATCAAATCAAAATTATAACTTAAATTCAGCTTCGCCCTTGCAAATTTATGTATAACCACCTTTAAATGTATTCTTTTAGGGTTACGAAGATATTGGGCTGAATTCAGAGGAAAGTTTGTTCGGAATGTTTGTTCCATCGGAAACAAGTCATAACTATGTTGTAAATTGATCTCCTTTATATTTTTTTCAAATGAAGCACCATAGAATGTGCAATTGATTTATTGTCTTCTGGAAATGTAATGTGTTAACAGCTTTCCTGCCTGTGGTTATTTTAACCATGTCACAATTCAACAGAAATTAGGCAATTCACAGTTAATTTTATTTTCTGTCAATAATTGTGCAGTATTGGGAGCATCTGTTGACAGTGCCAGCTTTACATTGATTTGCATTTCAGAGCACATTTTAGCCGAATCATACAAAGTACTGATGAACACTGTCTGAGTATTGTCAATATAAAGTAAAACACCACTCTGACAGCTGCTTCCAATTGTAAGATACTTGTTACAAAAGTATTCTTTGTTGTTACTAACAGATGAAAGTAATATACATATTTGTCTGTATTTCAGGGTGAGACTCCATACGATCTAGCAGCAAAAGCAGCAAAATACAAAAGAGGGCAGTATAAAGAAGTGATGAAATACTTACAGGTACACATGCTTTAGAAAACAAATGCTTACACTCAGAATAAATCGATATAAACGATGTACAAAATGTAGAGAGATAAAAAACTAAATACCATAAAAAGGGAAGACACACGAAACCATCTTAGGTGCAACAGAAGGGTAAACTTAGAAATTTTACATCTAATAGTTTAAATTTCTCATTACCGAAGTAAAATCATGAAAGTACACTAGAATTTTTTATATGATATTTGAGGTATCTCTGGGTCTGGTAGGCATCAAACAGTGGCTATCAACACTGCAGTGAAAAAGTAACCTTTTACAATGGGAAATCATGTCATGACATGACATGATATGTCAAAAAGCGTGTGAAAACGCGTGACGTAGATGCGGACTTGTTAATATGAATGTGGTAATGTTCATAATTTCATACAAAGATGTGAATATAAAAAACAATATATATATTCTACTGTGAACTTTTATTTTATTAAACAGTGGTCTGTAATGTTGCTTTTAAAGCACCACCACTAGGCACATATTCAAAACAACTGCCAGTTTCAAGTTTAGTTACATTTATTTGATAACAGCACACAATACAAATGTAACATAGTCAAGTTCTCATCTGAATTCAGTGTCAATTTCTTTATAATTGAAAAGGCTCTCCCACAGTAGGAATTGATATTTGACTGAATTAGCTTCATCAAGATTTGAAAGAATGTCATGTTTTTTTTTAGCAATGTAAAATGTCATCTATTATTTCTGCCATTGCTCCCATTGCTATTGCCTGGTTAAAACTGGGTAGTTCATCAGAAGAAAGCTGGTACTATGAGAGCTGATCCAACAGTTCCGTGATATTTTTATTTCCATGGCCTGTAGAAATCTGTTGGCTAGATTTGAAACTGAAATTGAAAAAGGAAAATGTTTTATAAATTTGATTTCCATTAGATAAACATGTTAAATGCTTATTCAAATAGCTACATTGTATTTCTCCTCTCACATGTATTGGTTTTTTTATCATTGCAACATAGAATGCACAAAATATGCGTTATTTGTCACTCGATCCTTTAAACTCGAACTCTAAAATATAATTTATAAATCTTGAATCTTGCCGTACACATCGTTTTGGCTTAAAGATCGGCACTTTAGACGACGGTACAGGCCCTGGAAGTGACCTATTTCTGTGCACATGTCCCCTATAAAGTGAATTTGAACGGTCTCACTAATTAGCGACAACAAGAATTTTAGCGACAAGAAGCGTCAACAAGCGACAAGAAGCGACAAGAAACTATTTAGCGACAAGAAAACATATTTTTTTAATTAAAATTAATTATTGCAATAAATATTAAAAGAATATGCAAAAGAAATTAATTTTAGCGACAAGAAAGTTAAAATTGATAGAAAAAAATGAAACATTATTTACATAATATTTTATCATCTATTATGTATAACAGCCAGTATTACGTTTAATTATTGTATTATGAGATTACTTTTCCTTGTGTTTAAGAACATATTATTTATCTGATAATTTGTTTTTTTAAAACTCTTTTCGTGCAATATATATTAAGCTCGCAAAATGAATTATTTGTGCATCATTGTCCTGAAAATATTGACACAAATTGTGAAATACAAAGAACTGAAATCAAACAAGAGGAAAAGAAAATTGAAATGTGAATGTTTTCATCTTTTTATTTGTTTATTACCTCATTAAATGATATGTATCATGTTTATGCATATTGATTGAAGATGAAAGGAAATTAATGACAATCTTGAGTTTTCAACAGGTGTTCACTATTTACAATGATTGTATATTCTGGCGCGTGTAATTGTATAGTCTGACGCGTGTACAAAGTTGAAGGTGTTAATTGGATGTTATTGAAGCAATAAAACAGGGGACACACGCCTCGTTAATCTCATTTGTTGTTCCACATTGTGTGTACTGTTATTACCTTAGAGTGAAGCCACATCTAATGTTGTTCCTATCAAGAACAATGAATTATACTGTTAGAAAGGAAATTATATTTCATGTTTTTGTTTCAATAAATCCTTCAAAGGAAAGTTGACCTTTTTTTGTTTTTGTTTCAATTTTATAGAGTGTGCATTTCCTTTGCTCTACCAAGCTGACTGAAGCCATTCAACTTTTATGTTTAGTACAAATTTCTTTATATCTAATAAAAAAAAAATGTTTTCTTGTCGCTAAATAGTCTTCTTGTCGCTAAAATAATTCTTGTTGTCGCTTCTTGTCGCTTGTTGACGCTTGTTGTCGCTTCTTGACGCTTGTTGTCGCTAATTAGTGAGACCCAATTTGAAAGAAAGTCACAAAATTGTTAAAACTAATCACAAACTACTTACCTTTTACTGTTTGTCCATATAGAAAAACAAACAATGTGGCAGCCAAACAATTACTTCAAATTTTTTCGGTATTTATCGCCGAATAAGGAAAAAACCAGAGAATAGCGATATCACTAACAACCAAAAAATGAAAAGAACGAAAAAGCGTGTAATTGCGTGTAAAGTGGTGAAAAGCGTGTACACGCCATGTGACAAAATCCTCGCGTGTAAACCGTTGAAAAAGCGTGTATTACACGCGAATATCATGTCACTTGACATGTATGCAACATAATTGAGTTCAAAAAGTCGGCAAACATACACTTATATTTACCCATGGTTATTGTTTTTTTTTGTTGACAAACAGCAAACACCTTCTGTCCCAATACCCTCAATAGAGTCATTAAACAACTTCTTTTTTGTTAAGTTCATGATTTACATATTAATTATATTTGCATCTATAAGAAGAATCATAAAAGAAACAACCGGTTACCCTATTATTTTCAAAACAGTTTTCATTTTATTCTGTACTCATAATTCTTGTGTTGCATACCAATGCATATTTGTTTCATTTTATGGAGACAAAAAACATCGCTTAGAAAGACAAATAAATTTGGTGAAGTTAGTCCAACTGAAGAGAGCATTTCTCTATGTATATGCTGTTTTCTAAAAATAGGTTTCCATCCTGCCAACTGTCACTATTTGCGGGGGATTTTCCCCATGGAGGCTCCCCATTTGAAATTTTAAAATAGCAATTTTGTCCACAATTTAAAACAAAACGATCAATTTTACCATGGGTATAGCATTGTGAGAGTATGGAGACACAAATAAACAACATTACTATGAATTTGAAGGCCCTTTAAAGATTTTGTAGGACTATGACAGCTTTCGAGACGTGACGGTTATAGGATGTGTCGGCCGTACCACATCGTCCATGGGAAATATCGGCCACACATTGTGAGACGTATCGTCCACACTTAAAAAAAAAATGCATTGAGATTATAACATAAAATATAATAAAAAAATAAGTATTTATTCATATAAATAACAAAAATACGATTTTTTTAGTATTTTTTTTCTGCACATGAGATCTACTGTGCACCATTATTTATTCTTGTAAGAGTTATCTTTGCTTGATCATCACCACTCGTTGGGGTCATATTATGTAAGTATATTGATTATTTCTTCATTATCATATAAACAATTTCTGAAGAATAATTTTTATCGTAATGTGATATAAAGGCATCTTGCACGTAAAACTGGGCGTTTTGAAATGTTGGCAGGTATGTAACTGTTTCTAAAGCAGTAATTACATGTAGAACCGTGAGTGGTTTCCAACCATAGATTTTTATTTAAGATTTGAAAAATTATGTACGATTCCTTATACATGTATATACATGATATAAGGCTTATTATTACACTTGCATATATGAAGAACACTTCACAGGAGGGTTTCATAAGAAATAAAAAATAAAAAATAAAATCCTCCCACCCGCCCCATTTTTTTCAAAACTTTGGATGAAAATCTACTAAATAATTTTAGTTGGCCTTATAATTAGAGAAAATCTGAAAGGAGCATAATATGTTTAGAATAATTAGCTCTACCAATTGTCCAATTACGTCAAAACTGTTAGATAAATTCTTATAGTAGTCATTGCCCATAAATGACAAATTTTTTTTTCATTTTTGCCTAATATCATGAAAACTATGACATTTAGAGAGAGAACTTTTTGTTTCTGTTATGCCTTATATAATTTAAATAAAAAAGATAATTTACACTTTAAATCACAAAAATGATCAGCAAGGCAAGATATATTTATAAGGAAACTGAACATTCTAAAAGATCAGTAATACAAGATCAACAAAATAGAGATTTTTGTCATGAGTTTCTATTCTCGTCTTCTATGTTGGAGAGTGTCCTTTGTTGAATATTCACATTAACCAAGGTGAGCGACACAGGCTCTTTAGAGCCTCTAGTTAGGAAATTTTACAGTTTTGGGTTATGTATTATCTTTAATATTTATATCACCAAGGAAAAATGAATGAGGTATTTTTCCTTGGCAATAATTTTGAATAGTTTTATATAAATAAATCTATATTTTCTTTATTACTTTAAGGCTGAATTAAAGTGTTAGAATATCAACATGTCAAAACTGAGTAAGGGCTTATTGCAAATAGTTCACATCTTAAAGAGAATATAATTAGACTGTCTTTCTTAATTCTGGATTACGGATTAAGGTAAACTTGAGGTAAAGCTATAAGCACCTTCAAAATATTACAATAAGAATGTAATTAGCTATTTCCTATTTAAGATAAAATACAATAGAAGTGTTATATTTTAGTTACATAATTTTATACTTTAACTATTAGCTTGTAATTGATAAAAATTATCTAAGGGACCATATGTTCAACAGTAAGGATTAATATAATTACCCTCCCCTTTTTGGGAGTTATGTATTTTGATTGGTCAAGTTACTATAATATACACTAAATGATTATTGAAATTAAGGAGAATGAGTTTAGAAAGGGACTTGGATATATGAACTTTGTGTAATTTAGAGGATTGTAGAATTTCAGGCTTTGTCACATCATGGTGACTTAGTCGCATATGCGTATACATGTATGACTTGTGTTGTAAATATGAATGCTTATCTATTTGAGAATAATTAATATACAATCATCGGATTTAGTGTTTTATTGACTTCTTGTGCGTTATATAAAGAAAACCAGACAATGCGTTACCTATGCTCTACCATCACTATTCAGAGTTAGTTCCCCTACAAATTAATATGATCAGAACTGCGGGTCGCAGAAGGTCAGCTAGTTCCCCCTCTTATTGACATGCGATCCAGTCCGGTCATATTATTATAGAAAGAGAGAAAGTGTAAATGATAAAATTGTTCAGCAAAGTAAGATCTACAAATAAGTCAAATGCTTGAAACTGAAATTACAGCCATGTGAGCGATATCAGGCTCCCAGGAGCCTCTTGTTTTTATATTTTTGCCTATTATCTTGAAAACTATAATAGGTAGACAGAAATTTTAAATTGCAAAAATGATCAGCAGGACAAGTTCTACAAATAAGTTGTACATAGGTCGAAATCGTCAGTCCACTCCTTATTAGAGTTATTGCCCTTTGATGATGATTTTTTTCCCTATTTTTATAGTTTTTGCCTTTTATCTTTAGAAATTATAGATATTAAACGAGCAAAAATGATCAACAAGACAAGATCTACAGTTAAGACCATTTAAAGGAAATTGTCTGACGACTCCTAATTGGAAATATAATGCTGCCCTTTAATGACGATTTTCACCATTTTTTTGTGTTTTGTCTTATGATAAAAAAATATAAAATATAAATAGAGACTGAAAATCACAATAATGATCAGCAAGTCAAGATCTACTAACAAGTCATGTAGTTAGTAGACTGTCACTCTTTATATGAGGGATTGCCTCATACCTGTCAACCTCTGAAACTGAAAATGCAGGTCATGACATGCATTGAAGAAGACAATGTCAGGTCATAACATGTACTTTTTCAGTCCAATTTTAGTATTGAGAGTTTTTTTTTATATATACGATAACATACATGTACCACTGAGTTTCCTAAAAATAATCACTTTTGTATTTGTTATAAAGTATATAAATATTTATCATTAATTACATAATTTTTATCTTTCGAAATCAATGCCCTTTTATTGTTTTATTCACACTAGTTTACTTCTTCTTATTATTATGATGAATGTCATAAACCCCAGCTATACATGTAATTAGAAATCAATATTATAGCTAATGTGCTCCTATACACAGGAGGAAGATAAATGAAAGAAGTTAGTGTGTTTCCTTTCAGTGTAATATCTAATTTGATTTAAAGCTTTTACATTTAAGTGATAACAAAATTATTCTTTCCACCAGAAATGTATGAAAAGGTTCAAGTTGTTTTAAAATGATTTCTACTCGATATTTGATATTTTCTAACGACAAATCATTTAATCAGGACACAGAATTGTATGTCAAGCTTGACTGGCTTCAACTTTATGTGGTACAATTAACAAACAATCCTCGAATTGTTACTTTTCAAACAAGTGTAATTTTTTGATATCTGCCATTTGCATGGTAAATAAAGCAAATTCTAATTTCAACTGTTTACCCTTTTAAAAGGAAAAATGCCGGGAAAATATATTTGACTTCTTAATACCGGAAACAAAACCGGTCAGAAATACGGATGAAAACGGGTAATTTTCTGAAATTACGGGTTATTGTAGCCACCCAGCAGGTATTTAAAAAAAAAAACGGGTAAGGGGTGAATTCTCGGGTTGATTGCCCTTAAATGAGTTTTTTTTCCCTTTTGTGTTTTGAGCAAAAACTAAAGAAGATAGAGAAAAGCTAAACAGACAAAATGATCAGCAATACAAGAAAAACAAAACATAGATTTTTGTCATGAATTCTATTTTTGTCTACAATATTGGAGGGAGTCCTTTGTTGAATATGCATTAAGACCAAGGTGAGTGACACAGGCTCTTTAGCTCCTCTAGTTTTGTCGAGCCTGCGACTTTTGTCACAGAAAGCTTGACATAGGGATAGTGATCTGGCAGCGGTGGCTACGACGGCGGCATTAGCTAACTTCTTAAAAGCTTTGTATTTTTGAAGGCGGAAGACTGGATGCTTCATACTTTGTATATAGATGCCTTATGTTACGAAGTTTTGGTGATGTCTGTCACATGTCCATTGTCCATGACCTCATTCTCATGGTTCAGTGACTACTTGAAAAATAGTTAAAATTTTTTGTAATGTTAATTTTTCTCTTATAATGAGTAATAGGATAACTATATTTGGTATGTGCGTATCTTGAAAGGTCTTCATGCCCGTCAGATAGTTTTCACTTGACTTCGACCTCATTTCATCGATCAGTGAACAAGGTTAAGTTTTGGTGGTCAAGTCCATATCTCAGGTACTAGAAGCAATAGGTCTAGCTAGCATATTTGGTGTATGGAAGGACTGTAAGGTGTACATGTCCAAGTCACAGTTGTCATCTGACCTTGACCTCATTTTCATGGTTCAGTGGTTATAGTTAAGTTTTTGTGTTTTGGTCTGTTTTTCTTATACTGTATGCAATAGGTCTACTATATTTAATGTATGGAATGATTATAATGTGTACATGTCTAGCTGTTTTTCTTATACTGTATGCAATAGGTCTACTATATTTAATGTATGGAATGATTGTAATGTGTACATGTCTAGCTGGCAGGTGTCATCTTACCTTGACCTCATTTTCATGGTTCAGTGGTCAATGTTAATTTTTGAGTTTCGGTCTTATTTTCTAAAACTATATGCAATAGATCAACTACATTTGGTGTATGGAAATATTTTATGATGAACATGTCAGTCTGGCCGGTTTTATTTGACCTTGACCTCATTTTCACAGTTCATAGCTCAGTGTTAAGTTTTTGTGTTTTGGTCTGTTTTTCTATTACTATAAGCAATAGGTCAACTATATTTGTTGTATGGAAGGATTGCAAGCAGTACATGTCTGCCTGGCATGGTTCATCTGACCTTGACCTCATTTTCACAGTTCATAGCTCAGTGTTAAGTTTTTGTGTTTTGGTCTGTTTTTCTATTGCTATAAGCAATAGTTCAACTATAATATTTGTATGGAAGGATTGCAAGCTGTACATGTCTGCCTGGCATGGTTCATCTGACCACAACCTCATTTTCATGGTTCATTAGTCAATGTTTAGTTTTCTTGGTTAAGTCTGTATATAAGAAACTATAAGCAATAGGTCAACTATATTTAGTGTATTGAATGATTGTAATGTGTACATGGATTTCTTGTTTGATTTATATGACCTTGACCTCATTTTCTTGGATCATGTTAAGTTTATGTGATAGTTGTAGTAAAGCTTTATATTTAGAACTATCAACATAATATCAATGATTAGTAAAGAAGGCGAGACATTTCAACATGTGCACTCTAGTTTTTATCTTGTTTGAAGATATTGATTTGATATTTGGTATATACCAGGACAAGTTACAGATCAAGTTCAGATTGTGTTCTGAACGGATGAGTTTGTGCAGAGTTTTGGTCCTTGGACTTCACACAGATAATCAATTTTTCAAAAAAAATTTTTGGTTATGCTTGAAGATATTGATTTGATATTTGTTATTTATAGTAGTTATGGATCAAGTTAGCATTATGTTCCAGTACAATGAAATTTCAACCCCTAGGGGACTGTGTATTGCCATACAATACTCTAAAAATGCTTGTTTTCTTTTTTCTTTTTTGTCTCTTATCTCAAAAACTTTATAAGATAGGTAAAAACTGTTTTTGTCTTCAGTCTTGGTTGACCTGCCGAATGTTCGGGTTCTCTGAGGGCGCTCAGTCTCCCTGCACCAGTGAAAACTGACTGCCACAATTAAGTCAGTAGTGCTGATAGTAGTGTTTGTAAGGTGTGTTTGAATTCAGTCTTGATTGACCTGCCGAATGTCTAGGTTCTCTCAGGGCATTCAGGCTCCCTGCACCAATGAAAACTGACTGCCACAATAAAGTCAGTAGTGCTGATAGTAGTGTTTGTAAGGTGTATTTGACTCCAATTTTGATTGACCTGCCAAATGTCATGGTTCTCTCAGGGCACTTAGTCTCCCTGCACCAATGAAAACTGACTGCCACAATTAAGTCAGTAGTGCTGATAGTAGTGTTTGTAAGGTGTGTTTGACTCCAATTTTGATTGACCTGTCAAATGTCATGGTTCTCTCAGGGCACTTTGTCTCCCTGCACCAATGAAAACTGACTGCCACAATTAAGTCAGTAGTGCTGATAGTAGTGTTTGTAAGGTGTGTTTGACTCCAGTCTTGATTGACCTCCCTTATGTTGTGGTTCTCTCAGGGCACTCAGGCTCCCTCCACTAATGAAAACTGACTGCCACAATAAAGTCAGTAGTGCTGATAGTAGTGTTTGTAAGGTGTGTTTGACTCCAGTCTTGATTGACCTCCCGAATGTCGTGGTTCTCTCAGGGCACTCAGTCTTCCTGCACCAATGAAAACTGACTGCCACAATTAAGTCAGTAGTGTTTGTAAGGTGTGTTTGACTCCAGTCTTGATTGACCTCCCGTATGTTGTGGTTCTCTCAGGGCACTCAGGCTCCCTGCACTAATGAAAACTGACTGCCACAATAAATCCAGTAGTGCTGATAGTAGTGTTTGTAAGGTGTGTTTGACTCCAGTCTTGATTGACCTCCTGTATGTTGTGGTTCTCTCAGGGCACTCAGGCTCCCTGCACTAATGAAAACTGACTGCCACAATAACGCCAATATAGTAGTGTTAATCACCAACAATCAATCAATCATTGAATTAAGTAATCAATACAATTTGGTGTTGGTATTTTGATACAAGTTTGTTTGAGCCTCTTGTTTATTTTTAGTTTACGCTTATTGTTAAAACTATTAAACTTGGTTAAGCCAAAATGATCAGCAAGACAGGTTTTGGACTACCATGACTACAGTTTCCATTAAACATAAATATTCTTGTTGCATTGTATAATTTTTGGGGGACAAAAATACCTGTTAAGGGATTTAACAAATGCAAAAATATCCAGTATACTTTAAACTATATCTTTCTATTATTCTGGGCCACACATTTTCCAGAAAAATATGAAAATTTGTTCGATATATTTCATATAATGTGAAATATTTGTATTATACATTATTTTTGGGGGGTTTATATATCAGAAACTTAATAGTTCTACAAGTGATATGACGAAAGATATATTTACAGTGCATATTCATTATTTTTCAGTCTGTTATGTCAGAAAAATCTTCAAGTGTGACTGCTGGACAAGGGAGAGAAGGTAATTTTCATTTAATATTTTTTGTAATAAATATTTGGTATTTTAAAAGTGTTTGGTGTATATGTCTGTCTGGCAGAGTTCATGTCAGAAACTTTTGTGGCCAACTACATACTGTAAATCCGAAATTATTGCATGCATTTATTATTGCGATTTTTTTGTACGACCGCAAATTTATGGTGTTGTCTGCGTCTGCATCTGAAGACATTTTGGTTTGCAGACAATAACTTGATTACAAGTTTATGGATCTCTATGAAATTTTAGCACAACGTTCCATATCACTAAAGGACGGTTGGGATTGTTTTGTGGGCTTTTGTCCAGCGGTTTTTTAATTAGGGACCCAAAACAGTCAGT
The DNA here is from genome assembly GCA_019925275.1 of Mytilus edulis. NCBI lineage: Eukaryota > Metazoa > Mollusca > Bivalvia > Mytilida > Mytilidae > Mytilus > Mytilus edulis. The sequence continues at coordinate 3,436,951 of CM034362.1, read as the reverse complement.
TTTACTAGTTCATTGAAAATAAATTGGTTTGCAGAAAATAACTTTAGTGTATATGTATGGATGTCTTAGAATTTTTAGCACATGGTTCAATACCACAATAGGAGGGTTGAGATTGATTTTGGGGGTTATTGTCATAGTTTTGTAATTAAGGGCCAGAAAGGGGCCAAAAACAATTATTTGTCTGGTTTTAACACGATAACTTGAGTACAAGAGATATTTCTTTGGATCAAAAGGTTCCACACCACAAAAGGAAAGTTAGGATTAATGTTGGGGGTTATTGTCATGATGATTAAAAATTAGGTGCCAAAAAGGGTCTAACAAAAAACATTTTTTTGACAGGTTCACAGACAATAATTTGAGTATAAGTGTATGGATCTCTATTAAATGTGAGCACAAGGTTCCATACCACAAAAGAAGGTTGTGATTTATTTTGGGGGTTCTTGTAGTAGCTGTTTAGGAATAGGGGGCCAAAAACAAGCATTTTTCATGTTTCAGGACAATAATTTGTGTATAAGAGTATAGATTTCTTTGAAATTTTACCTCAAGATTCCATACTTCAAATTATAAGTTTAGAAAGAATTTTGAGTGTCATGGCCCATACCGTTTAATAATTAGGGGTCGAAAAGGGGCAGAAGACAATTATTTTTCTGGGTTGCAGGCAATAACTTGAATATAAGTGTATGGATCTGTATTCAATTTTAGCACTAGGTTCCATACCACAATAGGAATGTTGGGGTTTATTTCAGGGTTATTATAGTAGCTGTTAAGGAATTAGTGACCAGAAAGAGCCTAACAAAAACAATTATTTGTCTGGTTCACAGACAATAATTTGAGTATGACTGTATATATCTGTATAAAATTTAAGCACAGGGTTCCATTTTACAAAATAAAATTTTACTACAAGGTTCCATACTTCAAAAGGAATGTTGACAGTGATTTAAAGGGTCATGGTCCAAACCGCTTAATAATAAGGGGCTGAAAACCCAAGGACAATAACTTGAGTATAAGCCTATTTATTGCTATTTAGTCGTGTCACAAGATGTTATACCATATATTAAAGTTTGGGATTGATTTTTATAGGTGTTATAACCTTATTGGTTTAGTTAAAAGAGGTCCAAACCAATACTTTGTATAAATTGCTATTTTTTTTAGTAATTTCAATGGTGTTTAATTCGATAACATAGTCTTCATTTATTTGGGTCTTTAATATGCTGTATCTAATTTAGGAATTTAATATTTGGATTTAAGGGTCTGTTTTTGAAATGATTCACATTAAGGTCAAAGAGTCCAAAATTAAAGTTTGTTTGATTTCTTTTGAAAATGAATTATCGATGTTCCTTCATGTGCTGAACCTAATTGTGTAATAAGATTTTTTGAATTTTGAGGCCAGTTTTCAAATTGATCCACATTAAGATCCAAAGAGTCCAAAATACAACTTTTTTTAATTATAAAAAATAGTTCTTGAGGTTCTTTGATATGCTGTATATAAAGGTGTATTAAGATTTTTTTTATTTAGGGCCTGGCCGGCCCACAATAAGGTCAATAGCGTTTAAAATTAAACTTTGTTTGATTTAAAAAAAAAATAGTTAGACTTCTCTGATATGCTGAATGTAAGCGTGTATTTAGATATTTGATTTTGAACACAGTATGCAACATGGTCCAAAATTGAACATTGTTTGATTTCATTAGAAATTAAAATGTTTGTGTTATTTGTTATTGTCAATACAACAGTGTTTTAGATTTTTTTATTTTGTGCTTGGTTTTCAAAGTTGGTCTTAATTTTGGTCCAAATTAGGACTGTTTGATTTCTACCAAAAAAAATCCTTGGTGTTCTTTAATATGTGTAATCAGAATCTAACAGTGTTTTAAATTTTTTTACGTTCGTACAATGCTGTGATGTCGTCTGCGTCGTCGTTCAAAGACACATTTGGTTTCCGGACAAGAACTTTAGTTTATGTAAATGGATCTCTATGAAATTTTGCAAGAAGGTTTAATACCACAAAAAGAAGGTTGGGATTGATTTTGGGAGTTATGGTACCAACAGTTTAGGAATTACGGGCCCAAAAGGGCCAAAAAACCAAGCATTTTTGTAGTGTCTGGACACTAACTCGTTTTTAAGTGCATCGATCTCTCTGAAATTGTACCACCAGGTTCTATATCACAAAGGGAAGGTTGGGATAGAGTTTTGGGGTAATTGCCCCTAACATGCAGGAATTAGGGGCAAAAACAAACCTTTTTCTAGTTTCCAGACAATTACTTGTGTGTTTGTGTATATGGCTTTCTCTAAAATTGTACTACATGGTTCCATACCACAAAGGGAAGACTGGGATTGAGTTAGGGGGTAATTACTCCGAGGGGAGGTCAAAAAGATTAGGGGGGTTATTTTTTTTGTGGCGTTCAATATTTCTTTTCTTCAAAATTTTTGTAATTTCATTTTTTTTTTAAAGTTTTAACACGAATTCTTTAATTGCAAAGTATTGCGCAATATACTTTTTAGATCTTCGACCACATTTATTTTGTGTCAGAAACCTATACTATGTAAAATATTTGATCACAATCAAAATTCAGACAGTATCAAGCTTGAATATTGTGTCCAAACCTGCCCCAACTGTTCAGGGTTCAACTTCTGCGGTTGTATCAGGCTGCGCTCAGTGAAGCATTTTATTGATTTTGGGCTTGTTTTTGAAACTATACCCCATAAAGGTCAAAAGTATCCAAAATAAAACATGGACCATAATTGTTAAATGTCCATTTTTGAAATTATCTGAGAACTTTTACCACATTCATTCTGTGTCAGAAACTTAATAATAATTCTTTTATTACATATTTTTCCTCAGAATCTAAATACAGAGATGTTATTGGGCATTTAACATGTTTAACAGAAATTTTAATTTGGGTCATAGTTGAAAAATGATAAAACATCATATCTAATTTTAGAGAACTATATTTGTGGTATACCGGTAAATCACTGATTCGTGGAAAATAAATTAATTCACATACAAAAGCTTTAGTATAGTTGTATGAATGTCTAAGAAATTTAAGTTAAACAAGCTCTACATATAGATTTATTGTAAAATAATTTTAAATTGAGTCATAGTTTAAAATAGATTTGCTTTTTCAGATATATTAATTATGGTCATAATTGTGCATGCATTGACTTTTAATTGTCTTCTATTTAAAGATTGTTTTAACATGTTTGATTATTTTCTTATGTTTGAAAATTCCTTTGGAAACTAAAATGGACCTTTGTCCATCTGCTGAAGCGAAGTTTTTAAATACAATTGTGCAATATATTGTGCTATGTTACATTTGAATACAAAAAAATGTTATTTTAAGAAAAATAATAAATTTGTGTTAAAGGATATATTTCATTACAATACAATGTGTCACTGATGAGTCTTTTGTAGACAAAACGCGCGTCTGGCGTATATACAAAATTTCGTCCTGGTATCTATGATGAGTTTATTTATCTGTATAGTAAAATAGTTGATTGCAGTATAAGATCTTTTTTAATGCCAAATTAGAGTTTTTACCCCCAATTTCACGGTCCACTGAACATAGAAAAATGATAGTGCGAGTGGGGCATCCGTGTACTATGGACACATTCTTGTTTTGTATTTTGAAAAGCCAAATTAGAGTCTTTACCCCCAATTTCACGGTCCACTGAACATAGAAAAATGATAGTGCGAGTGGGGCATCCGTGTACTATGGACACATTCTTGTTTTGTATTTTGAAAAAGGAAAAGCGTAGTTATCAAATTGCCATACTTTTGCAATATATTTGTATTCTGTGATCATTTAAAAACCTTTAATCATTGTTAATCATGGTAATAGCAAAGAAAACATTTCTGTCTTGCAATAAAATGAGATGCTTTGTATGCTGTGGTATTATCTTTGCATAAAGCGTTATATGTGAAAAGTCAAGGACCTAGATACCTCATATCTTTTTTGTGCTGTTTCCTAGAAGGGGTGTCAACAATGTATTAGTTTGTGATAATTAGGTCAGCTTAAGGGGAACCACTAAAAAAAACATAAATACCCTGCCACATGTTTGTGCTTGTCCCAGGTCTGGAACTTCTGGACTTATTTTTTATTTTTTTTATTTTGGTACATCTATATTTTTCAGAGGCTAAAGTGACATCCAGTTTCTCTGAACTATTACACATTATTGTTTAGGGGCAAGACGAAGCTCGCCTCCGGGTGCAAGATTTTCTAACTTTGTTGAAGACAACTTGGTGGCCTTATGCTGTTTTTCTGCTCTTGTGTCGGGTTGTTGTCTCTTTAACACATTATTCATGTCTATTCTCAATTTTACTTGTCCCAATCTTTATCGTATAAACCAAGCAATAGTATAATAGTCAATTGACCATGATTGAAAGGGGTGGTACAAAATACTCATCATTCAAATGAGATGTGTCACTGCTTAAACCACGCTATATCAAAAAAAAAAATGCAGGCCTTATGGAATTGGGGAATATTGTGCGCCCTTTTTTGCTTTTGATTTTACTGAGTCTGATTTGTAATCTTCAATATTCTGTTTTATTCTTTCACTAGTTTCGAAATGAATATGAAGGACAAATCTTGTGCTAATTGTATAGCTGTTTATTTTGCTAATATTTTTATGCCCGCATCGCAGCGGAGGTTGCATTAAGTGTTACCCATGTCCATCTTTACGTCCATCCATACGTCCATACATCCAAAAAATAATTTCCGTTAAGTTTGCCTCAACTAAATGTTATGAATCTTATGCACAATGCTTATTACCACAACACACAGATCAAGTTTAAATTTTGGTAGCGTCACTTTAACTTTCTTGAGTCATATCAAGCTTTTCGTTAGTTTACTTACACATTGTTGTGGTGTTCTCATGGAAAGCACATACAGTCAAGAAAAATGAATTTTATTGGTAAATAGAATATAATTTTAAAATGCTTCACTACTGATGTCTGTCAATCAAAACTACAAATTCTAATAAAACAGACATATACAGTAAAAACAAGAGAATAGTTATTTCTGTATACTTGATTAAATAAGTTATGCTATTCTTCTTTGTTAAAATTTTTTTTTATGAAAAAATATCGTTTTAGGTGATATGGTGCCAAATGAAATACAATTAATGGCTGACAAAAGATCTATTGATGTGTACCTCAAATTGCTTGAGTCAGGCTCTGAGAAAAAGAGAGACATACGTTTAGTAGTTGTTGGAAAAAAGGGGGCTGGAAAGACATCATTGATTAGAAGATTGTTTGGTGAAGACATTACAGATGTTACCAGTACAAATGGAATAGAAATTCACAAAATTAAATGCAAAGCAATGTCTGACGATGGCATATGGAATAAATTAGATGGTATGATACATAAGCTTAAATATGTTTCTCGAGCTCTTTTCTTAAGAAAGTAATTTATAACAGTTTTAGTTTCTAGTTACATAACATATTTTTGAACAATATCATGTTATTGGGTTTGTTTGGGGATGTTCAGTTCTGGAGGCATAGGTCAAACAAGATCTGATTCAAAGTTCCATTTGGATGATTTCAGGTCTTGAATATTCACAATTAGTTCGACGTGTTGGAAAATAGATGAGAGGCATTAATTGGCCAAATCTAAATCTAGTGCATTAAGTTGGCAACATTAAGTATGTTAACTTTTACGCAGTATTAGCAAAGGTGAACAACATCAAATAGATAATTTCCCCCCTTTTAAGTATAATTAGATGTAATTTGAACAAGATTGGAAAACTGTTATACATACAAAAAATGTAGAGTTGCAGAAATATTTGAAAAATCATTATGAAACTTCTGACCAAAATTGTCAGAGGACTTCCTATATCTCTTTATCTAATTCTGACGGATATATACGCGGTTTTCATCATCGTTCTGTCCGCAGTGACTGATAAATCCGCTTGCATAATCAAGCGTGTTTTTGCAGTGACTGACAGATCCGCTGTAAACATACACTAGATCAGTCCCGGTGACGGATATTTCCGTAAAATATACCACTGTTAAAACTCTTTAGATTTGACAAAACTGTTGGGGAATCCTGAAATGAACCAATGAACTTTGGTTTTACAAATTAATAATCTTTCAACTCGAACATTCTTTGTTCAAATTGGATAGCAAAAGTAAAGAATTTGAAGGATTTATGCAATTAGAAATCAAAATTAGAAGTATAGTAAGGGAAAGTTTAGTTTGTCGGAACAATATTGCGAGTCTTCCGAGGCTAAAGAACCCAAACATGGACAAATAATTTAAAAACTTCTTACGTCCGTTTACAACAACTTTCAAGTTTGATAAGGAAAACAAAGACATTGATTTGGTATTTGTTTCATTTTTCAATAAATATACAATAAATACTGATTAATTACACATTAAATTAGAGTACTCATAACACAGCCTTAGCAATTTGTGAAAAATTCTTTCAATGCAAATTTTCTCTGGTAGTTAACCTACAATTCAGCTGCAGTAGCTATCTTATCAACAGTGTGTAGTAGTGAACTGTAAAGGTACCTGTGGTAGATGAGAAAATATTGCACTTTAAAATGATGATTCTTAAATTTTTTCTATATTATCTTTAGTTAACAACTATAATCTTTACAGAGGAACGGGATCAGCCTTTCAACATAGCTAAAATGTTAAGTCCCCCCCTTATAGGAGTTGTTGCCCTTTAATGATAATTGTAACTATTGTTTTACTCTTCTGTCTATAATCATGAAACTATAGTAGTTATAGAGTACCCGGAAATAGCAAAATTATCAGCTAAAGATCTTCAAACAAGTGGACATGTCAGAAATTGTTCATTCTTCTGCTTAAAGGAGTTATTTCTTTTCAGTGAAATATTTACTTATTTATGTTTTATGACAATATTCATAATAGATAGAAAGAAAATGTTAATCACAAATTATCAGCAAAAAGATTTATAAATAAGTTGAAAAAATCATCGATCACTCCTTATAGGAGCTATTGGGCATGCCCTTTATTGAAGATTTTTATACGAAATAAAAAGATGTATCCACCAGAGACCAATGGCGTAGATTTAAGAAACTATAGGTCACCGTACAGCCTCAACAATGAGCAAAACCAATATTGTATAGTCAGCTACCCATGTTGTTAGTTTTTGGCTTGAAAACCTTGAAAACTGTAATGAATAGAAAAAACTGCAACACTAACCATGCTGATCAGCTACAATGACGATATGATCTACAAATAATACAACATACTGCAATCAACATTTGACTCTTTAGATAATCATCTGTTGACACTTTGTAGTTGTTGTGACAATTTTTACTTTTTTTTCTTTTTTTGGGTGAGCTATAATCATGAAACAGTGTAATGATAGGGATGTGGCAATGCTATGCTGGACTTTCCCGGCTCGTACATATTTGAATACCAGGACACGTAATTTGTTGGTAAGATTGCCCGTGGACAAGTAAAAACATACACTGAAGACAAAATTTAAATATTTCACAACTTATTAAGATGTATTATTTTTTGTAAAAGAAACCAATGTTCAACACATGAAAAACATATATTTTTTTTAAGTCAAAACATCAATGTTCATGACGAGAAGTATTAATTAAAACTGGAAATAGATTACTAACCAGAATAAGAAAAATAAGTTTGCAAACCTGGATCTCATGAACATTACGGTAAATGTGTCCATTTACCCGAGATCACCAATTAGGTTTTATTTGCTATCTAATGAAAGTGTCATTTTAAATTTTTTGGAATGAATCAGAATTCTATCGAGATGTATAAATACCTGGTAAAAACACCAAGATCGGATAATCAAGACAAAAAGAATGAAAATAATAACGAAGAGTTGAGATAAATCAGAAAACAGAGGCAGAGAAAGACGTATTTTTTGTTGTTGACATATTTGCTTGTTGTTGTATTGATTAAGATTAAACCACCAAATTGACTGCTGTAGCCCTATTTTTTTTAACATTTTTACGTATTATGTCTGTTTGTTTTGTTCACACATCCTTGTCAATATAATCGAATTTTATGTGAATGTCATACAAGTGAGAGGTTAAGCTAGCTATAAAACCAGATTTAATCCATGGCTCAAACCTTTTAGGAATTCGGGGCAAAACAGGGGAAAACAAGGGTTTCCTGGTTAATGGACAATTAAGACATCTTAAAAGCAGTGTAAGGGAGGTAATCAAATTACATTTAAAGAACATTGTTGAGTATGTTTGATTACCTCCCTTACACTGTTTGTAAATTATATATGAATAAATGTTGTATTTTCTTCAGGTGATTAGCTATCAATTTATTTTTAGAAGTTTGAGTCATTTTCTATTTGAAGACTTTTATAATGTATTTAAATGGGTAATTTTGGTTGCAAATGAAATTGAGAATGGAAATTGGGAAAGTGTCAAAGCGACAACAACCCGACCATAGAGAAGATAACAGCCGAAGTCCACCAATAGGTCATCAATGTAGCAAGAAACTCCCGCACCCGGAGTCGTCCTTCAGCTGGCCCCTAAACAAATATGTATACTAGTTCAGTGATAATGGACGTCATACTAAACTTCGAATTATACACAAGAAACTAAAATTAAAAATCATACAAGACTAACAAAGGGCAGAGGCTCCTGACTTCGGACAGGCGCAAAATTGCGGCGGGGTTAAACAAGTTTTTTGAGATCTCAACCCTCCCCCTTTACCTCTAGCCAATGTAGAAAAAACAAACGTACAACAATACGCACAGTAAAACTCAGTTTAAGAGACGTCCGAGTCCGATTACAGAAAATGAAACAAAAAGAAAATAAACAAAATGACAATAATACATAAATAACAACAGACTACTAGCATACTAGCAGTAACTGACATGCCAGCTCCAGACGTCAATTAAACTGATTGAAAGATTATATCTTCATCATATGAATATCAGGCATAATCCCTCCTGTTATTAGAAATTAGATTTGATATTATGACCATATTATCTTTACCGAAAGAAGGGGGGGGGGGGGGTGAGAAACTGTAAGGGGGGACATTTTAAAATTGAATATAAATTCAAACCATATGAACAATTCTAAATTCTTTGACTACAGTTATTCTGAGTCCGAAACCTATTATGTGTCAAATTTTTAAATTACAATCCAAATTCAGACCTGTATTTTAGATCATCAATAAGAGCTTCCATATAGAAAACAATGCATTATATGCTGTTTTTATAAAGTTCTAAATTTCCACTTACGTGGAATAACATATTTGTGTTTAACTTTCTTTATTATTTTTTGTAATTTTGTAGCATGTAATTGAAAGAAATCGAAAAGTAATGTAAGAACTTTTGATAAGATAATCTTGCTGCTATATCATGTGAAGATATTGATATACAATTTGTTATGACTGCCCATGAGACAGCTATCAACCAAAGACCAAAAGACGAGGATTTCAACAATTACAACTCACTGTTTGCCTTTAAAATGATACAAAAACCACACTGTTTCATGTTCAAGTTTATTCCTTATTTTATACTGTGATCTTACTTAATAGTTCTCACATGTCTTTAATATTATTGTAATTTTCTAATAATAGG